>SNQJ01S0022043.1:0-12980 GCA_010110895.2 Picea sitchensis | reverse complement strand
CCCATGAATGGATAATATACATCATGTTGTTTTTGGTGGTATGTGGCGTGTCACGTGGATCCTCATGGTTGAGGAGAAATGAATTTTTGAAGATGACAAAGTGAATTGAAGAAGGAAGTACATGTAGGCCCTGAAGATAATTAAAGAAAATAATTACAAAATAAGAAAGTGTCAGATTGGCCCTAATGTTAAAAGGAAGTGACATAAATGGTATAAAAAAACATCATTATACATTCATTTGATACAATTCGAATTTCAGAGGAAATAAGAAGAAAAGAAGGTCGGATTTCAAGGGAGGATGAAGTCTTTTGGTGATGTGTTCTAAGGTATGTTATTTTTAGTTCATCTTACCATTTTTTCTATAACTTTTTTTTTTAACGATTCAGATGGTGAAATCACTATGGTATTGAGAAGACATATCAAGGTACCTTTGGTAAAAATTTCAACTCTTGATTCACTATAATTATGGAGATACACTCTGTGGAAGATAAGGTTTGTGACTTGTCCTGAAGATAGTTAATAAACAGGTGTTCCGGGTAAAATAGTCATAAATTCTTCATCAAGAATCCAAATGAAGTGGGACAAATTTCATTGGAAAGAGTATGGACTCTAGATTCTTGTGTGCAAGTTTCAAAGTTGGATGTTAATTATTGAGTGCAGGGAATCTTGTACAAGTTTACTCTCCTAAATAGACTAGAATTGAATAAAGTCTACCATTCTTTCTATAACCTCTTTCTGGGGAGGATTTAAGGAGTGAAAATTAGAGGTGTTTCAGAGAATACATTGAGTAATATTATCTACAGGATCAGAGCACTCCAAGAATTGAATAATTGCAAAAATTGAAGAAGTCTCAGGAAGCATTATCAGGTTCTATCTGATGATTGGTTGTTGGTGATGATTTAATGTAAAGTTTTATTATCTCTCATATATTCTTTGGTGGAAGAAAGGGGAAAGGATGGAGAGTTCAACTCTCTCTTGGAGGTTTATCCCTCCCTTTACATTTGGAAGTTGTAGCTACCTTTGGAAGTCATTACTTCCCTTGAACAATAACTTTGTGGTGTATTGGTGTAACTCTTATACTATTGTTCATTGCTCATTGGATAAAGTTGAATGGTTTAAGTATAAGTTGAAAGATGTTTTAAATTGTACTTGATACTAATTCACCCCCCTCTCAGTATCAACAACTACAACCATTAGCATGTATCAATCATATTTGAAACACATAATTATAGAGACTACCAAATCACATTTACAATACATGGATTTAGTGGAAAAATTGCAGTAAGGTAATTTGTAGCAGAAAATTGAAAAATACAAGCTAGGTGAGGATGAAATTCTCATATACAGGTGAAGAATTTATGTACCAAATTCTCAGGAAATGAAAAATCTGATACTGAGATAAATGCATAATGTGCCTTATGCTAGGGATCCAGGATATCAAAAAACTATTGCATCTGTCAAGAGCCAATATTATTGGCAAGTCGTGAAGAAAGAGGTTCCTGATTTTATTTCCAGATGTTTGAAATGTCAAAAAGTAAAGGCTGAGCATAGATTCCCAGCTGGGTTGCTACAACCATTACCCATTCTTGAGTGGAAATGGGAATTAGTAACCATGGATTTCATTAACAAATTGCCTAGAACGAACAAGCAACATGATTCTATCATGGTAGTGGTGGATAAGCTTACTAAAGCTACCCATTTTATTTTGGTTAAGCTCACTCATAAGGAAAAAAACATTGTTGATGTTTATATGAGGGAGATTGCTAGATTAAATGGCATACCCAAGACAATTGTGTCTAATAAAGATCCAAAATTTACGTCAAAATTTTGGAAGGGATTATTTAATGGATTTGGAACAAATTTGAATTTTAGTATAGATTATCATCTAGAAACAGATGGACAAATAGAGAGGGTAAATCAAGTGATTGAGGATATGTTGAGGATGTATGCGATGGATAAGCCATCAAAATGGGAAGACTACCTACACTTGGTAGAGTTCTCTTATAACAATGGGTACCATGCATCTCTAAAGATGAACCCATTTGAGGCACTTTATGGTAGAAAGTTCAACACACTAGTAAGTTGGGATAACCCAACAGATAGAGTAGTGGTTGGGCCAGAATTGCTCAGGGAAATGGAAGAGTAAATGTTGAAAATAAAACAAAATTTAAAGGATTCCCAAGATAGGCAAAAAATCTATGATGATAAGGGAAGAACTGACAAGGAATTTAAGGTGGGCGACCATGTATTCTTGAAAGTGAAAGCCAACAGAAGTTCCCTGAAGTTGGGAAATTATTCAAAGTTGGCAGCTCGCTATTGTGGGTCATTTGAAATCCTAGAGAGGATTGCTCCAATAGCTTATATGATTTCATTGCCTGCATCTATGTTTGTTCATAATTTATTCCATGTATCCTTGCTAAATAAATATATACCAGATACTAATCATGTTATTGATTAGAATGTGATTCAGGTGGAGCAAGAAGACACTTTTCAAGTGCGTCCGGTGCGCATTCTGGACCGAAAAATCAAATAGCTCAGGAATCAATCCACAGGGCTTGTAAAGGTTCAATGGACCTAGTACGGTCCTGAGGACGCTACCTGGGAGCATGAGGATGTAAGGCATGCATAATAGCCACATCTTTTTGAGGATTTTGAAATTTAGTTGTACATGGGTACATGATGCACTGAGGACAATGCATAAATAAGGTGAGGGGATTGCAATATCCCTAAGGCCGAGCCCAATTGAAAATGTAAATACAAATGTACATAAGTTGGTGAGTTGATTCGATATCATTTTGGTATGCACATTTCATGGCATAGTGTGCGCATGTACTACGCAGTAAAATGAGGAAGTGTACACATTCTGGGATACTGTGCATAGCATCTTAAGTGTGTGTGATGTAGAGGGAAGGCATGTTTGTGTATCTGATGTGTTTTATAGGCTGGTGAGCCAATATTTTAAGCTAGGATGCTTATGTTTTCATTAGGACGAAGAGCCTAGATTTCAAAGGCCAATGCCCTTGTTTTTGTACATATCTCATATTTAATATAAGATACATCATTGTGCACAAAACGACCATAATAAAAGAGACGGGGAACTAAACTCCACTAGTTAGGGAAAGGGAAGGGGATAAGTTAAGGAACATTATATTAATATTTCTTAAATCATAAAGTATGGATAATTATGTTATCCTAATTTCTAAAGATGGAGACAAGTGGGCCAAAGTAGCTTCCAACATGACAATTGTCAAGTTGGGGGCATGCATACATATTGTTGGGAGTTAGCTCATTTTTGGATCTTCCCCATCATTCGAATGATGATATTTTCCCTGATTCATCCATCATTGAGATATACAGTCAATCATCCAGGAGTATAGAAACCATTGAGATATCATTGTATCTTCATGACTTTACCTGAACTTGTATCCAGAGCCTTTTGTTGAGTAACTATTAGCTTAGGAGCGGGATTGAGGAAATGGGTTGTCAAGCCCTTGGGATATTGAAGAGGTGGGTTGTCAGGAACATGAGCAATTCTTTGGGTGCAAGAATTGTTTGGGATTGATTTCTCGAAGGTGATGAACTACCACTGCAAGGCTCTGAGACTTCATATTCAGCCTGTTGCTGAAGCCCTGGAAGGGAAGTGGGGGAGCCATGGGACCATTGAGAAGAGAAGGGGCACACTTCCTTGGGTTTGATAGGCATGTGGGGAATGAGGGATTGTAGGTTATTAGTTGAGTGAGCACCTAAGACAGAGTCTTTCCTATTGTTCATGAGCCCTTAGCCTAGTTAGGAACCCCTTTACCCAAGTGGAGTTTAGCCCCTGCTCGGGGGGAATGAGGGATTGTAGGCTATTAGTTGGTGATATTCTCACAATGATAAGTGCCAATTGTGTGATTAATCTGCATGTTGCATTGTTATTCACATATTATTTTTATGGGTTTATCCTATGCGTGATTTTAGATTTTTGTATGCTTATGGGTATTGCATGTATATGCTACATGTATATGTTTAATGATATTTCAATCTAAATTCATTCATGTACATAGTGTATTTGTCTGTTCACATTATATATATATATATATATATTAATATTCTGCAAGAGTTCTGTGTGTGCATATGTTTTAATTGCATGTAGTTAGAAAATTATGTGACATAAATTAGTTAGGATGCTAAGTATATTAAAGTACATTCCGCACAGAGAAAGGATCTGTTCTTTGGCATAGTGTGGCCCAGTATGAATGGTCGGGGACGTTACAAATTGGTAGTTGAGCATGAAAGAGTGTTCTGGATTAGCATGGCCTGGCTTGTTGAAGTCTCAGAATGTGACAAAGACAGTTTTAAAGCTAAGTAAAGTGTCTGAGGAGTGGCATGTCCCAGCCTATGGGTGGTTGGGTGTGTTACACTTTGCCAAAAATATTGTGCTTTGACTATCTCAATGTATCTTCATATATCTATTCTCAAAACCTATTATGAAACACAACCTTTCTATTCATACTATTTATTTACTTCCATGAGTGGCTTCCATGTATCCAACTTATTTTCTTAAGGCTACGACCATCTATCGCTTACTCATCCAACTGATTTCTCTACCGAACATCTTGAACAAATATGCACTAGTCGAACTTCATCGTTCGAGATCTCCAACCCAGTGAGAATCGACAAATCCATGTACATTTAATTTACTTTCATCTCCATTTTTTCCTTAGTAGCATGTAACATATTCTTTTCTGCCACACAAATACCTGAATACTCTCTTGAAAGTTTTCCAGTGCTCCTTCCTAGGTGTCGACATGTATCTACTCAACACTCCCACTACATGGTGAATGTCTGGTCGAGTGATGAACATGTCATAATTAGACTACCAACAACACTTTCATAGGGAAAACATCCCATGTCCTCTATTTACTTTTGTGTCCTTGGACACTATTCAACAGTTAGCCTTGATCCAATAGGAATTGACACCTTCACAGGTTTTTAATCCAACATGTTGAAACATTTCATATTGTTTCAATATACTTCTTTTGGTTCAACTAGATATTTATAGCTTCTCGATCTCTCTTGATCTCCATTCCTAGAATGAATTGTGTTGCACTGATATCTTTCATGTCGAACTTGGACAATATTTTCTTCTTCACATCCTTTATTTCGTTCATTCTATTTCCAATCAGCAACATGTCGTCAACATACAATCATACATATATAAAATACCCACCTTCTTCTTTGGAATATATGCAGTGACCAACTTTAATTCTCACAAACTCCAAACTAAGGATGTATGTGTCAAACTTTTGGTACTACATCCTTCATTATTTGTTTAGACTATAAAGGGATATTTTTTAGTTTGCACACTAATTGTTTCTTTCCCTTTACTACAAATCCTTCAAGTTGTTACATGTATATTTCTTATTCCAAGTCCCCATGTAGGAACATTGTCTTTACATCCATATATTCTATTTCCAGATCAAATGTTGTAGCTAGAGACATTAGTACTCTAATGGAGGTTAATTTTGTAGAAGGGGAGAATATCACTAAAGTCTACTACTTCGACCTGGAAATATCCTTTTGCTACTAGTCAATATTTGAATTTATCAAATTGATCTGTTGCATTCATATTCTTCTTGAATACTCATTTTCTATGAACATGCTTTCTTGTGCTAGGTAATTTTACTAAGTCCCACATCTCTTTATTGTGAAAGGATTCCATCTCTTCGACCATGAAATCCTTCCATATTTTTCCCTCTACTGATTTGAATTCCTTCAAGATCAACTTAGGCTCATCATCGATGGAAGTTAATACAAATGAAAAATGGAAATGTGGCGAACTATGCCTTTTGATTGGTTTTCTTACTCGTTTTGATATCCTTACAACCAAGGTAATTTTTTCCACCCCTTCTTCTAATTCAATCAACTCATTCCAATCATCTTCTTAATTCCTCAGTTCAAACCTCACCTTCTCTAGATTATTCCCTATTTGAACCATTTCTTCAGGCTCAAACTTCCTTCCATATTATGTTAAGACCACATCTCAATTGTACACTATTTTCTTTGATGTAGGATCCCAAATCTTATATCCTTTCTTTCCTTATTTGTATCCAATGAAAATACATTTGGTTTCCTTCTTGTCCAACTTTCTCCTCTTTTCCTTGTGAACATGAACAAATGCATCATAGCCAAATACTTTGATATGAAAAATAGAAGGATTCTTACCAGACCATACCTGTTGGACAGGAAACTTTGGAAACAGTTTTTCAGTTTTGATATAATTTTGGGGAAAAATACTAAGTATAGGAAAAGTGTGTGGAAGAAGAAGGAAATATAGGGAGCATGCAAGAAGTTGCGTCCAGGAGGACAATGCATAGAAGGAGGAAAGTTTTTAAAAGGAAGAGAGCACATAGATAGAAGAGTAAATCCGACATCGGATAAAGAAAGAAAGAGAGAGAATAAATCATGCCAGAAGGATGACAACTCGATATTCCATAAATAGAATAATGATAGAAAAGAATCATGTATAGAGAAAAGAAACAAAACCAACCAGTTAGCTAAGGGAAGTATGCATTGTAATGGGGTATTTTTGGGATGAATGGATTAGGTTTTTTGTCCCTAGATTTCTCTATAAAAATGTAACCGATTGGGAGAATAGGTGTTCCCTTTTTAGTTGGTTTGACTCTAGTTCCTCACTATTTCTCTATCAAGTTATGGTTTGTTGTTATGGATTTCCCTACAATGTGGGGTTCCAAATTCCTTGAATGTAAAAGTTTGTTGATGAGAAGAATCAATAAAGCAGTGCAAAAGAGATGATATTGAATATTGTGTTTTTTGTCATCTATATGTTTTCTTATGAATTGTGTATGAATGCATCATAAATATATTTGTTCCTATGGTTAAACATGGACAAATATTCATAATTGTTACAAGAATGAAATGTATATGAATCTGGAATAACATGATATTCTGAATCTAAATCATTAAGTAATTAATAAGTAACAAGGATAGAATCTTTCTCACATAATCTATAAGGAAGAGTGAATAAGATAGCCACCTTGCATTCCCTCAATATTGCAGAATCTTGGTTCTCGCAGTCCCAATAGATACCTCGGGTGAGGCTTCATCTTCACAAGAAAGTGATTCTGAAATGGTCGATATATAGTGGTTTGTTTTGGTTAAAGATAACTCTAACCTAGGGTCTTACAACCTATGCACAACACCAATAAATGGTTCCATTGCTAGGACCCAAAATTTGTGATTAAGGGAATTTTTTGTAGGTCGAGTAAGAAGGATATATCAAAGTCATTGGAAATATAAGAACAATATTTTTAATGAAAAGAGAATAGGAATCATCTGATGAGTGAAAATAAATAGATGGAAAGGTATATGTGTGCAAAACTACATGAAATTTTCTTTGGTGAAGTTCCAATTATTTTGAGTGAGTGGCTAGAAATATTAGTGGAGAAAACTGGAACGTTCAGGGCCACAACACTGAGGAATTGGAATTTTGAATTGGTAATACAATAGAACTATGTAAGTAAACCAACTACTCATGCAATGGATTTTTGGTTGGATAGTATATTAGGAGAATATATTACATAGTTTGAAGTAGATTGCATTCAATCATACATTGTTGCAGAAAGGTACTTTTTCAAAGGTCTGCATGGGAGGTTATCGAAATTATTAGGTATGTGCAAAAAAATTCTATTGTGTGAAAAGAACATGATGATAATGGAATTCGACTATTAAAGGTGTTCACGGATTTAGGGGAATTGGGGGATGACAAGAAGATAGTATGAGAAAATGAGAGAATTAAGGAAGCGATCAAGAGGGAAGGAATGGATTGAGGATGGAAGAAAAGGGTATACCAAAGGAAGAATATGATCTTGGAGTATTGAATAGAGGAAGGAGGCACAAGAGGTGAAATATGGGGGCTAGGAAAGGAAATTCACACAATGAACTAGAGGGGAGAGAACCTTGCACAATTGTCTGAATCATGGAGATACGATATATAGGAGCATAAGAAGAGGAGTTAAAATCCAATACATTAATAGAAGAGTCGTTAATTCCTACTCATATACACTCTTGTGTCAAATCTACGACCTTCTGTGCATCACCATAATCAGATATAACAATTGAAGAATTGTCAAAAGTCATCGTAGTTAGCCAAAGATCACAAAGTAGTAGCAGTCAGAATAGTCAAAGTTTTGCACAGATTTAGAGTCAAAATCAAAGTCAACCAACATCACCAAGATTAGGGAATAATCAAAGCAACATGGAAGGGGTATATAATTCTCTTACACTTACTAAGTTATAGGGAGTGTGGTTGGAGGATCTAGAACAACATATGTTTTTATGCCAAACAATTTGGGCATCTAAAAATGTACATGATGAAGTTGTGAAGATTGTGAAATTAGTGAAAACATTTAGAAGTTATGAATTAGTATGGTATATGAAGTTGTATAGTATTATGGCTACAATACATGCCAGGTGTTATCGAGCTAATTGTTAAGTGCGGGCACAAATCAGTCCCCCTAGATTCACTACAAAACTAGAACAAAACAGGACAGTACACTATTCTTTCCTTAGATTCAATTATCAAATGAGAAATGGATCTAGAACATACCTTTTAAATTTCGAAGATCTAACTTCGCCAATTTAATCCAAGCTCCATCACAAGGATTATGGAGAAATATCTGCAAAGAAACACAAGTCAATGAAGACAAGAACAAAAGAGTCTATTTGATATGAAACTATGTATGTGATCAAGGAATCATACAATATGAACAAATAAAATTCATATAGGAAATAAAATTATATCTATATTAAAGAATGTGGAAGAAAGATACAACCAGATGCCTTGATGTTGTCAGGTTCCTTCCAGTAGTTCCTTTCTTCCCACACAATTATAAAACATGGATTCTAAGACTAAATATCTGATAGATACCCACAATATATCTTGACAAAGAAAATATCAAAGCCAACATAGGCCCTAAACATCCAAGCTACAAAAATTACTCCAACCCAATCAAGAAAAGTTTCTCCATGAGAGCTCCTCTCCTTTCATAAGCTGAACATGATAAGGTGAGGAGGTTAGGATGATCCCACTAAATCGTGAAAGAGAGTAAGATTCAAACCATATGAAAATCGTCGCACCCTAGCCATAGGGTAGCCTATGGAGAAGTCGCAGACCAGTTTTATTGTAGAGAGTAGTGATCATGCATCACCACACCCTGTGTATAGTGCATCCTATGAAGATCTTCCTTAATAGGGTTTTTACAAAGGAAAATATTGTTGGATTACTGAGAGGGGGGGTGACTCAGTAATAGTAATTATAATCCTTTTTCTTCAAATGTTATATCAATGTAGAATTATTATCCAATAATGAGCAGTAAGAAATAAACAATCACACACATACACAGTACACAAGTGTTTTACTTGGAAACCCAAATCGAGAGAAAACCACAAAATGTTTTTTCTTATATGTCTTGAAGAATTACATTCATTGGAAGAACTAACTTCCTTTGTTTTCTAGGTACAACTAGAAGGAGGCTGCAACCCCCTAGTTTCTCAGGCTACAACCTGAGGGAAGCTCCAACTCCCCAATACTCTAGCTACAACTAGAAGGAATATACAACCCCTAATTTTCTCCGGTTACAAACAGAATGTGGCTACATCCACCTGTCCTTATCTCGTCCTGCCACCCTGAAGTAGAAGTAGAATGATGGGACCACTGTCACACTATCACTGTGAGATATACAGCTATAAACCTGTACCAATAAATTTGAACCATGCATCAACTTGTAATCAACCTGTACCATAAACAAGTGCATCAACCATGCACCAACCTGTACCTATACCATGCACCAACGTGTACCATGTAATCAACCTATACCATAAACAAGTGCATCAACCATGCACCAACCTATAATCAACCTGTACCATAAAAAAGTGCATCCAACCATGTACCAAGTATGTACCAATCATGTGTTAGCTACTCGTCAACTATGAATCATCAATCTATACCAACATCATCAATTATACACCTCATGTATGTGCGCCAACTCATCAACTACTTGTCTCAACCAGGTACTGAACATGTACCACAACCAAAATCCCTCATCAATTTCATCATCCAAATCTGATTTGTAGCTCTATAATAGACCTGATGTATATGATCACATTCCTGCAAACCTTCCTTAACTTTAAAAACAAGAGACTAGCATTTTCGTCAAACTTTTCTTTAGTCTCACATGCCTAGTTTTGGATTAGTCAACAACCCTAACTTGAAGTAATCATAACTTTGAACCTGTAATGTATAAAGATTTAAAACTGATACACAATGTTCCTCAGTGGGTTTTATGCAATTCCACCTAGTTTCACTACTGGGAACCTCTCAAAAAAGGACTTGTAGCAAAAATGGCATACCTTGTTGAATTCTGGCTTATTCTAGAGAGCGACCTTGTAGAGTGTTCCCCGCACAAAATATTTGATGAATGGATCTGAAACGGTTAAAAAACATACTAAAGACTGTATGCTAACTAAGACATTTGGTCTCACTGAATTTGTATCTGTTATGAAGAAGTTGTGACTTGTTTACCCGAAACGCCTGATTTTGACTAGTTTCAGGACTAGCCACAAACCCTATTTTCCACGGAGTGTAACTCCCAAAATACAATGACCCACAAACTGAATTTTTTACCACGGATAATTGGATATGTTTTCTAATTTTCATAGCAATTTCAAGATCTGAATCATTATAGAAAAAATGGTTAGATGACCTGTAAATAACATACCTTAAAAATCACCATCAAAACAATTTATCCTTTCTTGCATTTCAGCCTTCTTTTCTTCACTTTCCTCATAATTTTGGCTTAGATATCATTTGGTTAACTCGTACACCTATATATATTCAATATTATCAAGTGTGATTCAAATGAGAGAGTCTTGCCTCTTATTTATACTCTCCAAGTAGCTTCCTTAAAAACATCTTCTAGGTCACTTCGCCAACTTTCCTTATTTTAGGGTTGGGTCCACTTCTAATTTCTCCCTTAAATTTATTATTGAAATAATTTATTTTGTATTCACTTTGAATTATAATACACTCATCACTTCACTTTATTATTTACCTTTTAAAATCTCTTAAACCACTTTGACTACTTTGACCTTTTGGGGCTTCTACATGACATATGAGGGTCCTCCATCTTCGTAAGGCCATAACTCTCAAACCGTGAGGAGTTATGTGACATTATACATACCAACAAAAATAGAATGACATGTACTATCCATATAGAATAGTATCATCTGAAAACATATCATAACTCGTACTGTTACCCATCAAACAAACTTTGGTCCATTACCCAAACCTGGGGTCTCCAACTTCTCATGGCCATAACTCTCTAACCATGAGGAATTATGTGACGTTCCACATACCACCGAAAATGACATGACAAACACTATCCATATAGGATATTTTCCCTGACAAGTTCACTTTCCTTCAACTCATTATTCCACAATTAAGCATGGGTTCTCTTACCCCGTAAAGCGTCTTTCTGTGAGGGCTTTCACCATAATGGGACCACTTTGGAGTTCATACATATTTAGTTCTTATCAACCATGACAAAACAATAATGAGTCATATTTACATCAAACAATATTGGTTCCATTACCCAATCCTTTGTGCTACGAGGCTTTCTTCAAGGGTTGACATCAATGACAACCAACCTTAATCAACAATCTCCCCCTTTGGCATTGATGGCAACACTCTGATGCAATACTGAAATCATATCACTCATGCTCCCCCTGGAACCATGCCTTTGTCCTCTGCATCTGATAAATCAACTACCCCTGAAACCATGCCTCTGTCCTCTGCATCTGATAAATCTACTCCCCCTGGAACCATGCCTCTGTCCTCTACATCTGATAAATATCTCCCCCTTTGTCATCAATGGAAAATGAATCTTTCCATTTAGGGCTGCTCTCCCTGACAAACTATCCTCTTATGGTGCTTCCTCATGTACATCTAAGACATATAAGATAAGCATTCAAAAATCATTCATTTTTGGAGTAGAAATAACTCCAAGTCTTTGGCAAAGATATTCAAAGGCTTCCAATGGAAGTGGTTTTGTAAAGATGTCTGCCACTTGTTATTTTGTGTCCACATACTCAACTATGATGTTCTTTTCTACAACCTGTTCCCGTAGAAAGTGATACTTGATTGGAATGTTCTTCATCTTGGTGTGCATCACTGGGTTTTTTGAGATATTGATGGCACTTGTATTATCACAATATATTGGAATGGGATCATCATACTCAACCTGTATATATGTCAAAGTTTGTTTCATCCAAAGAACCTATGTACAACATGTTGTTGTTGCAATATACTCTGCCTCGGCTGTAGATAGAGATATCGATGATTGTTTCTTGCTTAGCCATGATACCAAACACTCACCTAAGTAGAATGTTTCTCCACTGGTGCTTCTTTGGTCATCAATACAGCCTTCCCAATCTTTATCTATGTAGGCAATAAATGATAGATATTTTCCTTTTGGATACCATAATCCAAACTCTTATGTTCCTTTGAGATATCTGAAGATCCTCTTTACTGCTAATACATGTGATTCCTTTGGTGCTTCTTGAAATAGTGCCACCTGTCCAACTGCCTGCATTACATCTGGTCTAGATGATGTCACATATAGTATGCTGGCAATCATTGACCTATATTGCCTCTGATTTGTAGACTTTGAATCATCATCTTTTCTCAACTTACAACTGGTTTGCATGAGAGTGACAAATGGTTTGCAGTCTTCCATTCCGAACCTCTTTAGCATTTCTTTGATATACTTGGTTTGAGAAATAAAAATTTCTTGGTTGCTTTGATGTATCTGAAGTCCCAGAAAGAAGGATATTTCTCCAAGTAACGACATTTCAAATTCATTCTGCATGTCTTTTGCAAATTTCTGGCTTAACCTGTCATCATCACTACCAAAAATAAT
>SNQJ01S0022042.1:205543-220996 GCA_010110895.2 Picea sitchensis | reverse complement strand
ATATATATATATATATATATATATATATATATATCCATGGTAGAAACCATGAAAGACAGTATGTGTTCAGTTCAACCGCAAAACAAGACTTCTTCGAAGAGAAGCCTTAAAGTATTCCTGGTTGTCCATCCAGATCCGTGATCCTATGATGAAAGGAAAAAGTGGAATCTCTAGGGCATGGAATCTATAAGAAACTCCATGGACTCGAGAACTAAAGAAAATCATGAAGAAGAACATGTAGATTCCAAGAAGGAAAGAAAATCTAGAACAACCAGTCATAATATCAAGAATCATAAGATTACCAGCCTGATATGAACTCACTAGAAGCAATCAAGAAGAAGAACTGAAAGTCGTGATGAAGAATAGTGTATGGAAGACTTATGAATAAAAGAATCGCAAAATCTAGAACTAGAGGTTCTCCCAGATGGAGGGAGAAGACTATGATGATTACTTTCTCCAGTACACTAGACATATCACTACATGAGTCTTTATATCATCCGCAACATCCATGAGTTGGAATTCTACATCAGATGAATGCAAAGAATGTTCTCTAGAGAAATTGAATAAAAGAGCGTATGGAGACCAATATCAAGACCTTGAGGCATACCAAAAAGAGACTCCTGTATGCAGATAGAAGAAGATAACTTGGTGGAGAACCTCCAGTGCACAATAGAAGCGTGGTGAAGATTTCCTATAAAGATGACTACTCAGTAGATCAGATCTCATGATGATAGAAGAAGTGCCACATGGATATGTTCTAGTTTTCCAACTATGATATACTCTATTGTTCAGATCTACATGAAGCCTTCACAATGTTCCAGAATAAAGTACATTTTAAATCAAGCATTACATTATCCATAATGAATTCCAGAAAGGAGAAGATGATTCTCCAATACATATCTCCACAGATGAGCAGATAAGCAAACATTTTGGTAAAGCTTCTATCCAAGATAAAAGAGTTTGCATACTCAAGCTAGAGCTCATGGAAACAAAATTCCTTCTTATTGAAAAAGGAAGAAATGAATCTCCAAGTTAGGAGGGAGCACTGAAAACATTATTGAAGACATTCATCTTTAAATTTGAAAAATAGTCCATATTGGACAGATGCTTTCCTGTTCGGAAAGTGGATTGAGACTTCTGATGGACAATCACTTTCCATTGTGGTTAACATGGAAAGAAGTATGATTGATGATGTATCATAGACAATGACTTCCCATTATGGTTAACATGGGTAGTGGTCTAAGGCAGTCTATATTCTTGAGGGTTACTCAAGAAGACTGGCTCGCCTCACTGAACAACGATTTCTCATTGTGGTTAACATGAGGAATGGTCCATTTTGGAGGTTTTTTCCTCTTGTGGTTAATGGATGAAATGGTCTGGACAGTCATTCCTTAGGGTTATACATTCTCTCTAGGGTGTACTTTGATTAGTGTAGGAGGAATGGCCCACAGTGGGGAATGGTCCAGGACAGACATTCCTTAGGGTTTATACATTCTCTCCAAAGCACACTTTGATTAGTGTAGGAGGAATGGCCCAGGGAGAGGAATGGTCCAGATTCATACATTCCTTAGGGTTTATACATTCTATCCAGGGTGCACTTTGATTAGTGTTGGAAGAATGGCCTAGGGTGAGGAATGGTCCATGCTCAGAAATCAGAAACAATCCTTCTTCCTTGTTTGAGAAGAATAGGGCAGATAGCCCATTGTCAATGAGGGTAGATATTATTTCAAATCTCACAAACGTGAGTGAAAGATTGGCCCAGATGATTCAATTTATTTTTAACAATAATTTCTATGCAGGATGGCATCAGATGATTGTTATGGAGACTACCTGTCTCCAGACAATAGAGATATACTACTATGGTGGATATGTTCCACTATTTTGAGGCATATATTCTTTCAGAGCTCACAGATGTGAGTGAAAGATTGGCCCAGACAAATCAATTTATATTATAACATTGTTTCTATGTAGGTTGCTATCAGATGTTTGTTATGGAGACTGTATGATAGTAGATGAGGACTATTTTGGTGGATATGTTCCACTGTTCGCAACCATACGTTGTTGATCAAGTACTTGTGTGTTACTTGGTGTGGTAGTGAACCACTGGATTTTAGTTATGTACTACTATGGATAGACACAGTTGTGTTCTATTTTTGTCCTAACTGCCTTGAAGACTATCAACATTTTAATAAAATAATCACCATCCAGACAAATGATGAACAAAGATTTTCCAGACGAAAATTGGTTTAGAACATTTACTCCTCTAGATTATAAGAGTGGCTCTTGTATCACTCTATGGTGTGAGTGACTTATTCATCATCATGTCTAATGACTCAGATGAAGTATGGTTCCGAGAGATGATGTAGTTGATGGTGATGGTGATGCTCATGATCTAGTCATGAAATAGTCTAGATGACTATATTGATGCTACCAGTTAAATGGTATGTTTTTGTGCTCAAGTCCATTACCTGTAATACCTCCCTATCTAGGAGGGAGTGTTAATATTATGGTAGTTGTGGGAGGTATTTACCTCCACATGTGAACCTGACGAGAATAGAAGACTCCGGAAAGCAAGAGAAAACCCTAATGAGTTGGCTAATAACCTAGAAATCTTGTCGGCTCAAGAAGATAATTTATATCAGGTTATTAGCCTCCAAGAGAAGAAGTCGGCCAGAAATAATAATAATATACTAAACAGACACATATCCAGAAGGATAGGTCATCCCTAGCAAATCTGGCAGAACCAATATAAATATAGGGGGCTAGTTCTCATTTGAAAGCATCTCAGAATTGCAGTTCCTAGTTGGTGCACACTGCAGTTCCCAGTTGGTGTGCACATGTGGAGGAAGGTTGCAGGTGCAGCTGTAGCAACAACTAGTTTTCAGTATTATCTTGGATGATTTCTTGGCTAGGGTTTGGAATATCTGATCAACTTTTTGTGATGCACTATCCTTGGGGAAAGGTGCGCTACCTTTTGTTTGGCTATCTAGCCTAGGGTTTACTTCTGGAGGAATTCTCAATCAAGTTTAAGGTGCTCGGAGGGTGGCTTCGACCTATGGTTGGGTGACGAGGGTATCATCAATGGTAAAACGAGCACACCATCTTCTATATTCTAACAGATGCATATATCATTTTTTGGGTTCCTTGTATATGAGTCTTCACTTGTGTTGATTAGACATAACATTCCAATCATAGCCCAAAGTTTTATTACCAAGTATAATCAATATGAACCATATTAAAATTCTATATGAGGTATGACTTTGAATTAAGGTAATAAAAATTCAAACTTTATCAGACTTTACACCATTAGTACCCAAAGACTACAGTTTGCTTTTGGTTTTCATAATACTTCTCATATATAAGTTAGAATTCATATGGTAAGTGAAACTTTAACAACCCTTACAACATAAAACTTGGAATGCACATGTTTTGCATAATTTTTTGGATCAAGCATGACCAAATCAATTCTTCCATTTATGTGCTAATCGCTTCTAACTACCTTAGAATATTTTGAGCAAGACAATTTAGACTACCATGATATTTCATTCATGCAAGATGTAAATATTTCAATATAAACCATATGCATGTTCAGGAAGACAATGAAATAAAGATTACAAAGGACAAAATTGAAATGTCATGCTAAGGAAAATCTTTAGAAGATCAATCTTTTGCATTTTATATTTGGGGACCTCGCCTAATAGCTATATATCATAGATAATCATAGGCTTCCCAATAATTTGTGTGATTTTTATACTTGTTCCTAATTGGTTTAAGTCATGCTAATAATTGCAAGAATAATTTTCCTAAGTGAATAATTTTTTCTAAGTGTTGTGCCTCTTTTTCCTCTCCATTTTTTCGAATTTTTGACTAAGTATTCTCCTCACCTACTCAGTTCTCTCACCTTCCATCTCCTATCCATCTCCACACCTAAAACGTTTCCTATTTTATCCCTTCATCTGTCTTCGTACTTTCATCCCATACTTAGCCATTTTTCTTATTACTCTGATATTCCCTTAGCCATTTCTCTCATACTTAGTCTCATAGTCCTTTTACTTCACTCTCCATACTTAACCATTTTTTCTCTCTTCCACTCTACTCTCCATACTCCATATTCCACACTTAGTCATTTTTCTCTCTTTTCATTCCTTACTCTCCTTTCCTTACTTAACCATTTCTACGTCCATATTCCCATTTTCTTTAATCTTATTTTTCATTTTCATTTCCATTTTCTTTTTCTTTATCCCTTTCTCATTTTCTTCTTTTTCTTCTTATTTTCCATTTTCGTTTTCTATTTCCCTTTTTCCTTTCTTATTTTCTTTTTCTTTTCCATACTCACATTATTTTTATATTTCACATACCATATTTCATGTAACCTTACTACTTACCTCCCCAACACTTAACACATTTTACTCTTCTTGCACTTAGTCATTTTTATTCTTTGTGGGAGTAGAACAAGTCCTAGACCTGCATGCCCTTAGTTCCATGGGTTTGTAGATTTGCATTCGCGCTACCTACAAATTAAACCTCTTACTTTTGCGTTTTCCAGAATGAACTTTTTACCTTTTTCATACTTAGTCATTTCTTGAAATGTAGATGCAGGACTGATTACTACCCCACTTACCTTTTTCATGTGTCTCCAGGCCTACATTCCTGCAGACGTGCAATCCTTCATTCACTATGATGCACTCTCCATTCCTCTTTTTTCACCTCATACTTAGTTACTTTTACCATTTTTCATCCCCTCATCTACCTCCTTTACCTCCTTTACCTTCACATTCTCATAACTCCACAAACCCTACATTTAAGTTTTTAATATTATTTCCTATAAAAAGTTTATTCTCCCTTTTTATGGACCTACCATATTGGGACATGTGATGGTGACATGGACATATCCCTGGTACATGTGGTGGTGATATGGAACCATCCCCAAATGCCATGTGGTAGTGAGGTGGACCAATCCCTTAATGACATGTGGTAGTGACGTTGACCCACCCAGGGTGACACATGATAGGTGACTGGGTCGTGATTGGACATGATGTGTCAACCATTCACAGGTTTATTGGAAAGTTACTAGGTGATGAATGGATGTCAATTGGCTGTCGATTAGGAAATGATTGGGTGAGTGGGCCATCAAAATTTCATTAAATTCATGGATTTACTAAGGGTCGATCTCCATAGTCTCCCTTTGTTTCACATAATTCATATGGATGCCCTTTTATATAAACACTAAATTATCAATCACCATAATGCATGTGGAATTTTAAAAGGCGAATTTTAATTGAGGGCCCAAAATGACCCACGAATTTGATGGACGGTTGTTGAGTAGAGAACTTTTGAAACTCATAACTCAAGATACAGACGTCGGTTTTGGGAAAACTATACTTTGTTGGAAAGGTAATTTGATGAGGAAGATGATGGAGTATATTTCAAGGGGAAATTTTGACCATGATTCTTGTAGAAATTGAAGGAATATCCAGCTATGTTTTCATGACTTGATGGTAAATGTTTTTGCAACCTCAACTTCCCGAACCTATAACTTGAGATCCATAACTCCAAATCTTGCTCAAGAGGAATTGTTGGAAATTTAGGATGATGTAGATTAATTATAGAATGGTTTCCATGGATCAAAGCATAAATATCATGCTCAAAAAATTAAAACACAATCCAACTTTTTTCAGATAGTCAACTTGAAGTTTTGGAATTGAAAATTTATTAAATGTATTTTATAAAGGTATTAAATGGGTCCCACTTGGGGGCACAAATTTCAATGACATAAATTCATTAATGAGACTTGAGTAAATAAATAATTAAATTTGTTCACTCCAAAAAGGAAGCATGTGGAAAATTCTAGAAAGACAAAACGCTAACTACTTCAAGTGCATTGAGAGCATATTTTAAAAGGAAAAGAGAAGGCGCCATAAAGAGGTTAGTAGTCAGAAGTTTTCTATAGTGGTGAAGAGTTTGCAAGAATCAAAACTCTATCTTTCCAAGATTCTATGAATTGGCCTGCTAAATTTTTTATCTTTACATATTCTTCATTTATGTTTATTTCCAACAAATCTTCCATGAATGTATGTTGGCCCTTGACCAAGTTTTGGAGATCCTTGGTTATGTTTGACCTATTTTGGGACTTCGACAGGCTAGTCGAAGGTGGAGCACAAGTTGAAGCGGAGATTGCGGGATCTTGGCCCCTTTTTAGCGTATCTTTGGGATTAGGGTTTATGTAATGGGTATGGGGATGTCGGCCCATGGGTTTACCCATGTTTAGGCCCTTTTTGTAATGTATAAATAGAAATCTAGGCGATGTAAGTAAGTGGTGTGGTGTTAGGTGCTAAGTATTGTGATGCAAGTAATTGTAAGAGGCTTTGTGCTTAGTGTATGTTGAGGCTATAAATCTAAGTGCGGATCATCTGTAGTGCTTTGTGCATAGATTATGTAAGGAAGATTTGTGTTGTGATCTTACTCGAGGAAGGAGGATCTGGCGAGGTGCACGCAGATCTCTTTTCCTCTGCGAAGTAAGGTTTTGATGCTCTATGCCTGTAAGAAGCTTCACGAAAGATAATAAAGAAGAGAAGCATTGGTGGAAGTATCCCCACATTGGGGTGAACCATGTATATCCTGTGTTATGGTTTCTTTGTGCATTTCGGTTATTGTCTTGTGTATATAATTTAAGATTAAGTGCAGTAATGAATGATTAGATGAATCTAGTATGATAGCTTAATGCTTAAGTGATGTGAATAAATGCTATATCTGATCGTTTTCCATGTGCTAAGTTCTTAGATGTGTTAGATTTGGTTGAATACTGCGTTGTTCTGTAATTAGGATTTGGATGTGTGATGTGAATAAGGGTTAAATATTGATGAATGTTAACTTCTAAGTGCTTTGTTAGAGTGGTGTAATCACAGATATGTGTCCCAGCTAGGTTGCAAACATTTGAGTCCTGCAACCATCCCTGCCTCTACCTCGGGTGAGACTTCATCTTCTTCATAGGTGTTGCTGAAAGGGCAGATAGTTAGGGTTTTGTTGGTGCACTTTTGAATTGTTGAACTCTAGGTCTGCCTCTGTGCCAACAAATGGTTTCGTTGTCGGGACCTGAAACTATGATTGCTGGGAACGAAAGAAAAGAAATATTTGTGCATAGGTTTGATACTTTAGTGTGTGGTATTCTACTTAACTTGCGAAGCTCTATGCTACGAAGAGAAGTATGATATGAAGTAATATCTTGAAACTTTGTGCTCTAATAAAGGTATGATAAGTGAAAATTTTTGTTTCGAAAGAATGAATCTAGGTATGTTTGATAAATTTTGTCCTAGTCTTAAAACTAGGGTACAACTAGAAGAAAGAAGATTTGATATGAATAGATCTGATAGAAATAATGAAAGGTATGTTATCCCTATGCATATAAAGAATGTTTGGACTAACAAATGGATGCATGATCCTAGAAAGAATTTTTTGCAGGTTAGTTAATTATATCCCAATGTGTAGTACAAGAAAGGTTGGGGATCATTTAAAAGAATGAGAGGATTAACTCTTTTCTATAATTGTAGAAGACTGGGACATCTTGCTAAGGAATTACCTAGTAGAGGTCCTATTTGTCTTTTCTATAAAGCTATGGACCATGAATTTTTGGATTTCCCTAGAATGATTGAAAAAGTTGAAAAGGTGAATATGAGACAAGAAAACTATGAGACAATCCAAGAAACYAAGGATATGATAGAACCTGAGAAAGRATCAGATATTGTATTACTACAGATGAAAGAAACCCTGAATGATCATAGAGATATCAACTTATCAGAGGTGTTAAAAGAGAAAGAGTACATAGAAACAATAATAGGAGACTTCGACATAGACTATGTTCTGGATGAGGAAACACAAGTGAATATCATGACAGAAAGAACTTGGGAAATTTTGGGAAAGCCTGCTATGGTTCCTTCATTAGGAGAAATAGGATTATTTAGAGGAAAGTTGATAACCCTATGTGGAAGACTTACCCAGACATCTATGAGTGCTCATGGCACTTCAACAGAATAAGAATTTGAGATTGTTAAATTTGTTGAGAACAACGCCCCATTTTCTATCTTGCTAGGAAAAAACTAGATTGATAAAGATCAGATACAGAGGAAACAAGAAGAGGAGGATCTAGAACAAAAAAATAAATAACTAAGAGATTTCATGGGTAGGAGAATAACGCACTTACTAGAAAACAAGAGAACCAGTCAAAGCTACTAAGGACCAAAGATATGGACGCTGAAGTTGAAAAGACACAGAAAGATTGGAGACACCTGTCTGTACAAGAGAGTAGAGCACCTACCCCAGAAAGAGAAGAAGTATTACCCTTGAACCCTATGAAAGACCCTCCATAGTGCAAATTTATCATGCCAAGAGGAGATAAGAATGATAATGGAAAGAGGAAAACAATGATTCAGATCACAGGAAAGAAGGCTATAAATCTTAGTAAGAAGAGAGAAAAGTTATAAAAATTGCAAGAAGTTCCAGGGAAGACTTCGCAGAAGGAAGGTTTCTAGAACTTGAACTCTGTTGGAATATCAGTACAACGAAGATTGATATTTCACCACAACGAAGAAATATGACTGTTGGAGGCATTATGACCATTAGAACGACACTCCATAATGACTAGAAACACAGTTATTACTAGAATGTTCACCCTTGGACCATTGGGACTGCGCCATAACAGATGGAACTGCATTGATTGAAGTGTTCCTTCCCGTTGGAAGAGTATATTATGATAATATATATTTATCCCATAGAGAGTTTCACCGATAATACTTTTTTCCAATTGTGATTATCCAAGCCCACAGAGAACTAGTTGATTTCACGCAATGACCATTGATACCTCGCCATCCATTCTATTACATTGAGTATTGTTCACCGACCTAAGATATCAGATATTGAGTGTGCATATCGGATGAAATTAGTGCAACAAAAAATTATTTCGAAGAGATTCTAATAGACCTCATGGTCGAGAAGGTGATGTCCATAGGCATCCAAGCCTCATCAATGAGTGGACTTCAAGTGTCCCCATCGACATCTCACGGATCTGGACCATCCCGAGCTATGACCGAGAAGAGAACCAAGCATCATGATGACTTGGAGAATGCAAAGATAATTCCATCCATCCTTCCTGACTACATCCCACCCCTGGTTGGTGTGGTGAGTCATGACAGTGTCCCGAGGGACTTCGACTACATAGTCATCACTGCGTACCTTCCAAAGGGAATACAAGCAGTCAGACTACAGTTGGAGAGGATTCCAACCTTGAATATCAGTGACTATAACCTAGGATACCACAAGAGCTATTTCATGCTTCCACCTCACAAATACTTGACCAATACCAAGGGGAAGAAGTCAAAGATCATCCCCCAGCCATGGACTATGGACATTGCGCGGTCCACTATCTTGAATGTGATGAAGATACCACATTTTGGAAGGCATCAGGAGGTTAACAAGTGTGTTAAGATCATGTTGTCATGCTTCCACAGTGGGTATCTATGGCTAGACAGATGCATCACCGTTGATCTGGAGTTGATCCATAGGATCACCAGATTAAGCATGCAGGGACCAAACCCGCAAGACTTTTATCCAGGGAAGGTTCCAGATCATGCCCTCACATAGAAGATTAATGACACCTACGATGATGTAGAGAAGGGGACATGAGGTTACAAGGTAGCCTCCATTCAGAATGGCGTAGTGCACCTTTCTTTCCAGTTGATTGCTGGCAAGCTAGTCTGAAAGAATAGACCCACACAAGTCACATGGTTTTTCATTGACCTTGCAGGAAAATGTGTGGAAGGACTACAGATTAACTGCGATAGTTACCTAGTCAATCAGTTAGAACTAGACTGTCGCGAAGCTCAAGATCAGGGCTATGAGTTTCATCTTATTTCGTTGTTGATCCTCATCACATTTGCTACTTGGGAGATGTCGGAAGGTGTGACCTTCCATGACATTGAGCCATTCAAGCCACTAGCTATGAATTTCACCACGCTCTGGCATTCGAGCGATATGGGGAAACAATGGTAGTTGAATGTAGTATTCCATACCTACTATCTGAAGCTGAAGAGGGCTATTGATTCTTTCCCTTGTATGACGCTGAACACCCTAGTAGGGTTCAGGCCCCTTATGAAGTTTCGTGCAAATAGGCATTTTATTTATATCACTGCACACACAAACAAAATTAAAGAAGAGATTCAATCCTACTACAAGCTCACACAGGAGGACCTGGGAGAAATCACTAAGGAATTGCCTATAGATTTCCTTATACCAGTCAACCAGGCAGAACTGTGTGACCCCAACATCATTGGAAATTCGGTGGTTACTCGCGAAGAGTATGATGCACCCAACAATAGAAGGAAGAAAAATAAGGAATATGTATAGGAAATATGCAGCACATCAAAAGAAAATGCATGAGATTCACCTAGCAGAGGAGGTGGTGATGAAGTAGAAAAAGAAGAGCACAATGGGGAAGAAGATAAACAGAAGAAAGGTGAATTAACACCGTTGGAGAATCCCCATAATGACACAGAGACATCCAAGAAAAGAAAGGTTTCTCCCATGAAACCTACATCATGTAAGAAGTCCAAAGCTAGTAAGCCGAAACTGCATACTATACTCACGATCGATGAATTCGAATTCATTATCACAGCTGTATCAATCACCTCAGAAGATATTTTACAGAAAAAAAATCCAAACATGAAGCCATGTATGAAAGAATTCAAGCAAAACTGAGAGGAGTACAACAAGCCCTTCACTCTAGCTACGTAGTGTCCACTGCGCCCCCACCATCATAAGAAATAGAGTTGGGAGATGAGCTTGCCCAAATTCATAGAATAGTTGATCCGAATGAAGCTCGCCTGCATCGCGTGAAGGAAGAAAAAGAATAGGTCACAATAGCCTTGAAGCAAGCATGAGAGGAAGTCATAGAACAACGCTGAGTTGCGCAACAAGAGAAGGGAGAACTCCAAATCAAGTTCGAAGAGGATAAAACATAGATCCAGAAAGAGAAAGAACAACTGATCATAGATTAGGTTGGAGTTAAAGAAGTAGTCAACAGAGCACTTCTCTCTGTGACAGCCACAGGCTTGGAATAGATAGAAGAAGACCCAATGGAGAGCCAAGTAGTGAAGCTTGCTGCAGCCATCCAACAACTTCAACAGAGAATAGTCGAATTGGATTTACAAGCAATACCAAGCACTCAACAGGAAGTGTGAGACCAGAGAGAAAAAACCACCTAAAGTACAGTCCAGAGAATCAAGGAATTAAAATTTGAATAAAAAACAACTTAGTAGTCACAGTGCGCAGAATTATGAGAACCTCACCGAGGACCCTAAACTAAAGACACTACAGTCGCAGCTCCATAAAGAAAAGAAGTAATAAGCAACAATACAAGCACAGTTGAATCCCTTATCAGTCGTCAAGTGAATGAAAATATCCCAAGAACAACGCATGGCTCCGCAACAGGTCCATGCCCTACAAAGCAGAGTCATGGAAGTGACTCAGAAGCTCCAGCCAGTCTAGGATGCAGATTACCTACTTTTTGAGGATATTGAAGGACGAGGAGAAGATCTAGAACAAGTAGTCTCTTTGGTAGAGCATCACTTAGAGGGACCTATGAACAAGGAAGTTATTCAAGAGTTCTTCGAGAAGGAGGCCTTGGCGAAGAAGTAGGTTGAAGAAGCTCAAGGAATTTGAGGCAAAGTTACCCAGAGCAGAGTGACTCAGGATGAGTCACAGGTGAGTGTTGGGGGCCTGTTGGCCCTTGAACAAGTTTTGGAGATCCTTAGTCATGTTTGACCTATTTTGGGACTTCGACAGGTTGTTCAAAGGTAGAGCGCAAGTTGAAGTGGATATCGTGGTATCTCAACCCCTTTTTAGGGCATCTTTGGGATTAGGGTTTATGTAATGGGTATGGGGATGTCGACCCATGGGTTTACCCATGTTTAGGCCCTTTTTGTAATGTATAAATAGAAATATAGGTGATGTAAGTAAGTGGAATGTGCTAGGTGCTAAGTATTATGCTAAGTGCAAGTAATTGTAATAGGCTTTGTGCTTAGTGTATGTTGAGGCTGTAAAGCTAAGTGCGGATCATGTGTATTGCTTTGTGCAAAAACTGTGTAAGGAAGCTTTGTGTTGTGATCTAACTAAGGGAAGGAGGATCTGGTGAGGTGCAAATAGATCTCTTGTCCTCTGCAGATTAAGGTTTTGATGCTCTGTGTCTGTAAGAATCTTGACAGAAGATAATAAAGAAGAGAAGAGTTGGTGGACATAGCCCCACACTGGGGTGAACCACGTATATCCCGTGTTATGGTTTCTTTGTGCATTTTGGTTATTGTCTCGTATATATAATTTAATCTTAAGTGTAGTAATGAATGATTATATGAATATAGTATGATATATTAGTGCTTAAGTGATGTGAATAAATGCTATATCTGATCTTTTTCTGTGTGCTAAGTGCTTAGATATGTTAGATCTGGTTGAATACTGTGTTGTTCTGTAATTAGGGTTTGGATGTGCGATGTGAATAAGGGTTAAATAATGATGAATTTTAACTTCTAAGTTCTTTTTTAGAGTGTTGTAATCACATATCTGTGTCCCAACTAGGTTCTAGACATTTGATTCCTACAACCACCCCTGCCTCTACCTCAGGTGAGACTTAATCTGCTTTGCAGGTGTTTCTGAAAGGGCAGGTATTTAGGGTTTTGTTGGTGTGTTGTTGAAGTGTTGAACCATGGGTCTACCCCTGTGCCAACAATGTATGAAAAATAGGAGGATTTGGGTCTGATCATCTATTGATCTAGAACTATTCAATCATTTTATAACATTTTAGGTCCAAAGGAGCGAAATCTCTACTTGTAAAAAGTAAAAGTGGTTTGTTTTAGTTCATGTGATTTTTATTGAAATCCTTTGAGGTTTTTTTAGTTCTCTTGTTTCAGACACTATTGAACTTATCATATTGGGTTATTGTTATAAATTTCTCTCGCAAAGAACTATTCCAGGGAACTGCATTAGTGATTTCTCAGACTTGAGTTGAAAGTATGTGATTTCAAATGTATTTCCTGTCAAAATGATTTTTGAGTTATAATGAAGTTATCATTTAAATTTATTTGAAGAACTATCCATTATTTCATCTTGCAAAAGTCATAGTAGATTCCAGGTTAATGTATAATTCCTATTGAAATGAGACTCCAAAACCTTGTACACACAAATCTCTGCTGACACACTTTATCCTTTATTCCTTTAAAATGATATGATGTATGTTTTCATATTTTTATAACTGTATATAAGGGTGGTACATTTGTAGATACCATATTTATTAGAATATCTTTCGGGGTTTTCTCTTTAGCATTTACCCTTTGCATTCATTATGAAACTATACCAAGAATCTTCCAACATATCAAAGAGGAGTACCACCTCTATAAAAATGCAGTGGGATATTTTATCCTCATGAACCTATTGTTTGGATCTTGACCAATATGAAAATCAACATTTTTTGTGACTCCATTGTGGAACTATTTATTTTCAAGGTATTTATGGCTTTATTTTATATCAGATTAGGGAACTAGAGTCTCCATGGTTCAAAGTTTCAAAAATAAGATCCAATAAAAACATTACTTGTTCTATATGCACGGGGTTATAAATATATTATTTAGAGATATTTAAATGACCTAAAAAAGATCCAAAATCCATCAAAGATTCAGAAGGATGAATTCCATGGCAATTCCATTGAAAAAACTCTTAAAATCCCTGATAATTCTATTGGAAAGATTCAAGAATCTCAAGAAGATATATATTATTAATCCTCTCAAGAGTTTATTTCATGTTGTGACTATACTTTACCTTCTCCACAAATCCCATTAATGTATTTACAATATGCATTAAAAAGAGGAAGTAACCAAAGAAGGAGGCGATTACATAGAATCCCTTTAGATCTTCCAAAAGTAGATTTTCAAATGCCAAACATTTCTATTGAAAAATTTTCCACTTTCTTTGGGAATAATTCAAAGGATGTAGAGAAGAACTTGTTTAAATTCAAAATCACATGTGATGTTTTCAATCCCACTGAAGATAATGTTAAATGTCGATTGTTTGCAAAAACTCTGCATGGGGATGCTCGTGAATTCTTCTTTTCATTGTTTTGGGGACCATTACTAGTTGTAATGTGTTGGAAACTTCATTTTCTAAAACATCCATCACAAGACTGCATCCATATACCCCTTCTGGTGTTTTCAATGTTGTTTCCCACCCACCCTCTCCAATTGTAACACCATGTTTCCCCCAGTTTGTAAAAATAACTGGACTGGCCAGAACCATGGAAAACTCATGAATGTGAATATGTGATGTGAATGGACCTTATGGAAAAGGTCAATGAATGTGAATAACATTATGAATTTATATTGCAGGAATTATGAGAGGGGATGTGCAGAAAAAGAGACCACGATGGTGGTGGAAGGCACATGGAAAGGTGGCGTTAACTTCCATCGAGAATTAATACCGTATTTGGACTTCACTGGCCCGGAGAACCAAAAGCAGCTCGTTGGCCCCGAATTAAATGTCTCGTGGGCTGGAAGGTTGATGGCTCATTAGGAATTAATGAGGGATGGGGAGGTGAACCACCCATCCGTAGAGCCCTCATGACTGACTAGTGCGAGGGAAATTGCGCCACACGCAACCTCGCAAGAGGATAAGGCATGGGGTAGAAGCGATTGGGGTCAGACGTGAGGGGAGGAAGAGAACTCTGGAAATTCACAGAGTGCGTGATAGCAGAGTGGAAGGAAAGTAACCTTCGCTCCTGGTCATTGGAAAACAGAGACGCAGTCTCACAACATCGTGGTCTCATCTCGGGGGTGGCTAGTGGTAAATCCACCGGGATTCGCTGAGCCTACGGTTGGGTGGAAATGAGAACCCCTCTCAGCAGTTGCTTAACCCCTGGTGTTATTTATAATAAGTGTTTTGCCTCTGGAATCTTGAATTATATATGTTTATTCTAATAATTATGCCCATAAGCTGTGAAACTGTGAATGATTTCATTGTAAGAATGTTTGTATGGTGTTTTGATCAATACTGGTAGATGCATGTTTTTAATGGAAAGACTACGTATGGCTTGTGTCTTCATAAATTGCTATTTATATGCTTACTGACCTAATTCATACCGCATGACTGATTCATGGGAGAAAGGTACCCTTATATGCCTCAGATAGTACCCTGGGTAAGAACCTCCCCATAGAGATACCCTCCTTGAAAAGCCCATCAAGAACCAGGAAATTGAATGTGAAGGCGTAAGGCCTCAGTAACCCTGCGCAAGGAGGAACGATCCTCCTGAAAACCCGAGATGGCAGCATAAGGAGGAAGTATCCAATCAACGGATGAGATTCCATCGGGAGATCTGTGGTCACTCATGACCGTCAGATTGGAAGAAGAAGATGGGGTGTTAAGTGC
>SNQJ01S0022042.1:190066-205533 GCA_010110895.2 Picea sitchensis | reverse complement strand
GGAATGGGGAGAGAGAAAGAGCTAGCTTGTGCTAGGCCTCCGTAGGTAATTCGGGGGTTTCATTCAATAAAAGACCAGAAAAATTTGATTGAGGTAGTGGGTATGTGACACCAATATGGACAAGACAATGAAGTGAATAATTTGGAAGAAAAGTCTAATCAAATTATGGAAGATTTTTCTGAATCAAGTCATACTTCTGAAAATGATAATGAGAATTCCAATTTTCAAGTGCAAGATTTCAACTTTTCATATACTCCATATGAACATATTTCGAGCAGAAAGTTCAAGAATGAAATTGAGGAGCCTCCACCAGATGCACAAAAGTATTTCCAACATACTCATGTGGAAAATTTTGCAACATATGATGAAAATCCAAAAGAACATTGGTAGCAAGAATAATTTGTGGAAGAAATTAATATTGAGAACAATGGTGGGAAAGATTGTCATTGCATGAACGAAAAATTGTTTCAAGGCATAGTTGATGAATCAAGAATCTTGGATGTAGTCAATGATAAGGAGAAATATAAAAGTATTTTCAAATG
This sequence comes from Picea sitchensis, assembly GCA_010110895.2. Lineage (NCBI taxonomy): Eukaryota > Viridiplantae > Streptophyta > Pinopsida > Pinales > Pinaceae > Picea > Picea sitchensis. The sequence goes on along the minus strand of SNQJ01S0022042.1, from coordinate 204,991 downwards.
AGAAACTTCTCATCCAACCGAAGATAACATCAATCATGAGCAACCATTGAGAGTTGATTTTATTGAATCATGGTTCCAAAGCATTCCTGGCCAAGAAATACGTTGGGTGTGCTCTTGACTCCTTGATAGTATCTTCGATATGTTCCCCAATTTTTTATTTCATTCCATAAATCAGATGGATGCTTGAATGACTCCATTGGAAATCTACTTACACTTGAGAAGTGTCCCTTCCTCCAAGTAGGTTAGGGTAGGTAGATCTTGTTTGTACATAAGTTATTTCTTCAGTCAAAATTTTGCACAATAAAGTAGTTTCTAGATGGAAATAATGTTTGAATTTGACTCCATAGCCCAATGGAGAAGGCAACCGAATCATGATTCCAGATTCTCAGCAACCCATGGGGGGTCACTATCCCACAGTTGGAGTTAGTTATTGATCAATAATTTCGTCACCTCGATTTTCCTCTCTTTGGAATAATAAAAAAAACTTATCAGAAGGAATAAATTGTGTATACTCATCATTTTATGGTGTATCCCTCAGTATCAACTTTGTCATGCATTTTATGAATTAAAAATTCGAGTCTGTGTGCTTGAGATATTCATGCAAGAAGATCTTTGAAGAATTGCAAGAAGAATTTTTATGAATGAAGATTTTTTTCTAAGTATTGTGCCCCTTTTTCCTCTCCATTTTCAAATTTTTGAATAAGCATTCTCCTCACCTAGTCATTTCTCTCACCTTTTGTCTCCTATCCATCTCAAAACTCAACCATTTTCCTCTCTTATCCCTTCACCTCTCTTCATACTCTCATCCCATACTTATTCATTTTTATCATTACTCTCATATTCCTTTCACTTCACTCTCCATACTTAGCCATTTTTCTCTCTTCCAGTCTACTCTCCATACTCCATATTCCACACTTAGCCATTTTTCTCTCTTTTCATTCTTTACTCTCCTTTCCTTACTTAATAATTTCTACGTCCATATTCTCATTTTCTTTTATTTCCATTTTCTTTATTCTTCTTTTTCATTTTCACTTCCATTATTTCATTTTCCATTTTCTTTTTCTTTTTTACTTTCCCATTTTCTTCTTATTCTTCTTATTTTCCATTTTCACTCTTCTTACACTTAGTCATTTTTATGCTTTGCGGGAGTAGCAATGAGGGAGTAGAACAAGTCCTAGACCCACATGCCCTTAGGCCAGCGGTTCCTAGACCCACATGCTTTTATGTACATAGTTTTTTAGGTCCGCAATCAATCTACCTAAAATTTATCCCTGGGACATGTGGCGGTGATATGGACCCATCTCCAAATGACATGTGGCAGTCAGGTGGACCAATCCATTAGTGACATGTGGTAGTGATGTGGAACCATTCACATGTGACACATGGTAAGTGACTAGGTGGGGATTGTACGTGACATGTCAAGAATTCATAGGTTGACTAGGTAGTGATTGGGATATGAATGAATGTTGATTGGATGCCAATTGGGAAATGACTGTGCAAGTGTGCAATCAAAATTTTATTAAAGTCAAGAATTTCCTAAGGGTCGATCTCCATAGTATCCTTTTGTTTCACATAATTAATATGGAGAGATTTTCTATATAAACACTAAATTATAAATCACCACAAGATATGTGGGATTTTAAAGGTAAATTTTAATCAAGGGCCCAAAATGACCCACGAATTTGATGGATAGTTGTTGAGTAGTGAACTTCTGAAACTCATAACTCGATATCTGGACATTGATTTTGGGTAAAATATACCTCATTGGAAAGGTAATTCGACAAGGAAGATGATGCAATAGGTTTAAAGGGATAAATTTGGCCATAATTCTTCTATAAATTGAAATAACATTCAATTATGTTTTCATGAATTGATGGTAAATTTGTTTGGAACCTCAACTTCCCGAGGCTATAATGTGAGACATAGAACTCCAAATCTCACTCAAGAGGAATCATTATAAGTAAGGGATGATATATATTACTTATAGAATGGTTTCCATGGCTCAGAGATCAAATATCATGCTCAAAAAATTAAAACACAGTCAACATTTTTTCAAATAGTCAACTTCAAGTTTTGGAATTGAAAATTTATTAAATGTCTTTTATAAAGAGATGAAATGGGTCCCACTTGGGGGGAAGAATTTTGATAAAAAAAATCCATTAATGAAACTTGAATAAATAATTAATTAAAGTGATTTACTGCAAAAAATAAGCATGTGGAAAATTCTAGAAAGACAAAACCATAACCACTTCAAGTGCATTGAGAGAAGATTTTAGAAGGGGAAGAGAAGGCACCATGAAGAGGTTGGAAGTCATAATTTTTCTACAATGGTGAAGAGTCTACAAGAAACAAAGCTCTATATTTGCAAGATTATGTGAATTGGTCTACTAAAACTTTTCTCTCTTCATCTTCTTCCTTTCTGTTTCTTTCCATCAAATATTCCATGAATGTATGAAAAACATGATGATTTGGGTCTAGGAAGTTCTTTCTCTAGAAATATTCAGTCATCTTGTAACATTTCAAGTCCAAAGGATAGAAATATATAATTGTAAAAATTAGATGTGGTTTATTTTAGTTCATGTGATTGTCATTGAAATCCTTTGAGGTTGTTTTAGTTCTCTTGTTTCAGACACTATTGAACTTTTTATATTGGGTTATTGTTATAAATTTCTTTCGCAAAGAACTACTTTGGGGAACTACAATGGCGATTTATCATACTTGATTTGAAAGAATGTGATTTCAAATTTATTTTCTATCAAAATTGTTTTTGAGTTATAATGAAGTTATCATTTAAATTTATTTGAAGACATGCCATTATTTCATCTTGAAAAAGTCATAGCATATCCTAGGTTCATTTTATTTTACAAGAATGAAAGAATACTTGTTGAAAGGAGACTCAAAAACCTTGTAGACACAAATCTTTGCTGACACACTTTATCCTTTCTTTATTCAAAATGATATGATGTATATTTTCATATTTTTATAATTGTATATAAGGGTTGTACATTTGTATATACCATCTTTCTTGGAAGATATTTTGAGGTTCTCTCTTTAGCATTCAACCTTTGCATTCATTGTGAAACTATACCAAGAATCTTCCAACATATCAAAGAGAAGTACCACCTCTATAAAAACGCAGAGGAATATGTTATCCTTGTGAGTTTGTTGGTTGGATCTTGACCAATTTGAACATCTACAGAAAGGTCAGGTGGGGTATACCTTGACATTTCGATTAGTAAGGGGTGAGGGTCTAGGGACGATAGTCTATGGAATAAGGTCCATGGAAAAAATTAAGTGAAGGGTCAAGGGAAGTGAGTTGTGATGAAAATATCTGGTTCAGGAACCTCAAGCCTATACCAACTGAAAAATAGTTGAGTGAGGGAGAACAGAATACAAGGCAAGGGAGGACAAAGGAAATGGAGTGGAAATGATGCTTCACCATCTCGCCCGCGCACATTCACTAGAGTGGAAAACAAAACCTAGGAGGCTCAAAATATATTCCTAGAAAACAACTCTGAGGAAGCTTAGTGAGAGGTTGACCAAGTGGAGGAGACAGTGAAACTTGAAAGAAAGAATACCTTGGATGAGGAAATATGGGAGGAACTCAGGGGTTGGCGGAATGCCCCTCTTTACTCACAAAATCGAGAGATCCAATTATTCAGGACAATGGAACTCTATTGGCATGCTAAAGCAATGGTGGATCAAGAACTAGAGAAATGCATGGCAGACCAGAACAATATTTTTCACACCATCAAGATTTACCAAGGCGAATTTGAACTCATGTGTCACTCAGATTATGGGATTAAGTTTAAGGTCTCGAATAGAACTCATGATTTCCCAATCATAATCGACAAGGACTCCCAACTTGTTCAGAACCAAGTTGTAGACGAAGAAGATGAGGTTCAACTGGAAGGGGAATAGGAAGAGGTTTTATCCTCTCCTAAGGATTGACTCTGGTTAGCCTTAATTCTTTTTTGTTGCAAATCTTTACTATTTTGTTTAGAAATATGATAGAATTTTAGTTTTCTCTGTCAGAAACTAATGTTTTATCAGATAACATGTGAAAAAATGTTATCTTTTCTCTAGAAGTATACTTTTAACCATACATACATATAGAGAGAAGATAAGATTATAATTAAACATATGTTTTTTCTTTCTATATTCATAAATATAATTGTATTAATTAAATTAATGTAATTTTTTTTAATTATTATTAAAATTTTGATTAATAATATAAAAATAAATTCATTATATAAAGTTGATTTTAATTTTAACGTGAATAGCATTTTTATGTTTTTTTACACATATTTTAATTTTATGGAGCTTGAACATAAACGAATATAAAAACTATAAAAAAAATTACATTTTTTTTTTCATTAAATTCAACATAAAAACAAAACTAATATCATTCTTAATTTTTTAATATCTTACTAAACTCAAGAATTGGCAATATTAAAATGGGGTATAAACTACACACAACTCTTATTCAATTAAATAAGTATTTTATAAAAAAATGATTTTTAAAAACGTTATACTCTTTAGAATAATACATTAGTCATTTCTCTTAAATTTCAAGAGAATAATTCTCTCTCTATATATATATGAGTATTTGTTTTAATATAGAGAGAAACGATGAATTAGCTCCATTAAGAATAATTATTTTGAAGGCTACAACGATATGGAGGATTCTATTGACTCAAAGGGTCAAATGAGGGTTTATGCAAGATATTGGAACGATAAGAGGATTGGCAGTTTCAAAGGACATGGCCATGGAATAAGAAGTCCAATTGGTGGATTATTCAGAAGATGTTCTATGAGAAGACCAAGAATTTTGGTCTCTTCCAAGTGTAGCAGTAGCATCCATTGTGGAAAGTATATTGGGGCGATAATAGGATTGGCAGTTTCAAAGGACATGGCCATGGAATAAGAGGTCCAATTGGTGGATTATTCAGAAGATGTTCTATCAAAAGACTAATAATTTTGGTCTCTTCCAAGTGTAGCATCCATTGTGGAAAGTAGGCATTAGTCATTGGGGGATGACAAAACCCCTTCTCCATACTTTAGACAATGTGAAGATAAGAGTTTTTGAATCCACAGTTAAATGGCACAATAAATGATAAGATTGGTGGTACAGATGCCAGATCTAGCTGGATTTTGTACCGTTATAAGAGCCCTCCTAAACATGCGATGTCTTTGGGTGTATTATTTCTAGCCAATTCCACTAGATTAAGAGTTAATGTTTGTGAAAATGAACACCATCCTTCATACTTGAACCCTCTAGACCTACCAACGGAAGGAAACATGGAAGAAGTGTCGAAGGAATAGGTGGTTTGTGATGCAGTCACACTTGATCCTATACACAACCAACTACAAAACTGATTTCTTCCCATAGAGCGCACAACTAACAACTAACAACTAACAATGTTAACAAAAACTTAACAACTTAAAGAATTCCATGAGGAATTACAGTCACAAGAACAAAAGAAACTGACAAGAGACAACAACATTTAGGAAGGGAATGAAATTTATTTTATTAACATGACAAAATTTATCTTTTACAATCTCCTTACATCCCCAAAAAATTTTGGCACAATTCTAACTCTTAATTTACTGACTGGGTGCATGTTTGTTGTCCCACGCCGTGACCCAAAATTGGTGTCCTTTCTTATGTTCTATTTCTTCTATTGATATCCCTTCTATGTTTCCTCCCCTCTTGTATTCTTCCTGTGTGAACTGAATTTGAACCCCTTTTATTTCATTTTCGGTCCACTCTATCCTCTCATTCCTTGGTAGTTGAACCATTCTGACCATTGAGTTCCTCCAACCATTTCTTGTTTTTCCCCAATCCAGATGTGTTGGGACATTAGGAAGTTACAACTTATATGAATTCTAAACCAATTTTTAATCACCTTCCTCCTAAATTTTCTGTCACATTACAAAAAAATACTCCCAAGACATGTGGAGTATACCATGTGAATATGTGCACCCCTGGGGTTGTAACACTTCAAGGTGTTGCAACAACTGGGATTGTGCATGGTGTTGCAACAACTGGGATTTTGCATGGTGTTGAAACAATGTCTTCATGGTGTTGCAACAATTGTATCTATTGCACAATGTTGTAGCAACTAAAATTTAACATTGTGTTGCAACAACTAGAATCTCCTCACTTGACGTGTTAAAACAACTGGAGTTACAACACTTATTTCAACCTAAATTTTCTAACTTGAAATTGAAATATTTTTGGTTAATTCATATTACTTGAGGCCAAATATGCTCTTACATTAGTCTGCTTGGCTTCTGAGAAAGGTTTTGGGTTCATTGGTTCAAGGATTGACTTGATTCACTTGTAGGGAGGGCAGTGCAAAGAGGGCATCGATAAACGGAAGTGGAAATTATGTAAGGCCATTAGAAGTCGAGGAGGGGAAGATATTGTACTCAATCAGATCCTTGACCTTTCAAGATTCAATTTGGTGGGGAATTTTGATGGCAAGAGGGTAGGGATGAATTTCCTTTTGAAATGGATAGAAGAGAACTAGGGTCTAGGTTTATGCTATACACTAGCAACTCACTTATTCGAAAGAGGCTAGCTTGTTTTCATATTTCATAAGGAAGAAGATGCATTTTCTATATTAAAATAAATTTGGTTTATGGATAGGTCGTACTTGTCCATAAAACCTTGACACCCTCTTTTTGATGCCAGGGAAGAGACCATGTCGGGGGGCCCCAGTGTCGATTAAAATTTTATTTCTCCCCATGGAATTTTGGATTGTTTAAGCTTTATGCACGATTGGAAAAACTATCTCATTCACGATATCTTTCTCTTTGAAGGATATAGGTTAATTTCAAGGATTTTAGTTCATATTGATGTAAGTAGAGTACTTTTTGAGACAATTGAATTGGTTTTTAGAGAGAAGGGATACTCCCAGCTACTGGACTATGTTAACATACCTTTTGATTCTTGAGGTACCATTTGTAAGGACATATCTAGAAATATTGTTCCAAACCCTACACTAAAAGGGTCTAAATGAATAAGGGGTTCACGTTGAGAGATGAGGATGATGAAGGAATAGTGAATCAGTTAGGTATTGAATGTGTCTAGGGAATGCGACAAGGAGTGTTGCAAGGTTCCACTAATTTAGAGGAGGATAAATCCATAATTGAGTGAAACCCTGACATACTAATTAGGGATTTTTCCATTTGTATGTTAGCATGTTCGAGGCCTCCCTTGGACATTGATAAATATCATGAGGAAGTTAGAGAAGCAGGTCTTTCTCAGTGTGTACCCTCCTATTCCAAAAGGATTATAGAAGCCATACCATCAATGGTTCATCTTTGTCTGGTAAGGTTTTCAATTTCTCGTTCTATTTTTTTTCAAGTGACAATGTATTAGGGGATTTGATATCAGGTGGTTCTACGAAGCCTGTCCATACCAAAAACCCCTAGGTAGACCTTTAAAGCTTATTCAAAAATGTAAAAATAATGAACTAGTAGAGGATCCTTTGGTTAATCTAGTAGATGACCATGATCATGTGGATCATGGGAGACTGAGGACCAAAGGGGATTCAAATTCTTACTCTTTGAACTTACAATATTGAGGGGGAGGGTCATTATCTACTTAGACCAAATTAATATCTACTTAAAGAATGTTTCCATGTTGAGGGTTTGGGTTTGAATGCAATAGGAGATATTTGCAATCTCTCTATTGGTCATAAGTCCCATTTAAAATGATCTCGGGAACATGAAATAAAATAAATTAATAAAGGTAAGAAAAGAATAACTAATGAGGTCCTTAGACTGGGACATGCCTCATCAAAAGTTTCCTCATGAATATCTTGTTAGCTAATGTTAAGGGCATAAGGGGACGGGCTAAAAATTGTCCCTCAAAATATTAATTAATCTAGAGAGATTGGAGATTATATTGTTGCAGGAAACTATGGGGATGGGTGAGTCTATGATTTGTGATGTACAAAATTTGTTTGGGGGATGGGATTTCATAGTTTTGGATGTTAATGGTTTATCTGGGGGGGTTTAACTTGGTGGAACTCCAACATGGTTTTAACAAATTCATTTTTTGTTACTTCAATTTTAGTGATTGAAGTATATTGTAAAATCTTGGGATACTCACTATGCATCCTTAATATTTATGGTTCCTACGACACCCCTATGAAGGGAGATAAGGGTACTAAATAGGTTGTTATTTTCACATGGAATAAGGTCTGAAAATTTGGTGGTGGGAGGAGATTTAAACTTGACAATGAGAAAATAGATATTTGAGGGGATTTTTCTAGGCCAAATAGGCTTGCTAACTATTTTTGGGATCAATTTGATCTTGTTGGATGGGTGGACCTTGAACCAATCAAGATCATACCTACCTTGATAAATAATAGGGAAGGTAACGCTATAGTCGAAAATAAATTTTATCATTTTATGTTGAAGGACACTCTCTTGTAGAAAGTGGATAAGTGCAAGTCCTAGGTGGACACTTCCATAATCTCAAATCATTATCTAGTATGGTTAGAGATTGATAGTCTAGGATACAAGCTAGGAACACCCTTTAATTCAATCCTAGTTGGATTCTCAAAGAGTATTTATAAATCTGCTAATCAGTGATTGGAAATTTTTTTCATGTGAATTGGGAACTTCTACTTGTGAATATTGCACACACTTTTTAAAATATGTGAAGGAGAAGGTAGTTTCTTGGCCCGAGGAGATATATAGGAAAAAATGAGCACAACTATTGGAGGTGGAGAAGGCTTAGGAATATTTGGTAAGGGACATGGAGTAGAGGGTCCTTAATGAAGAGAAATTGATCACCCTCAAAAATTTAGAGGTGAAAAGAGAAAAGTTGTTTCTTTATGAGGAATTGGATTGGCGAATGAAGAGTAGGGCCACCTAGCTGGAAGTAGGGGACCAAAATACTAAATTGTTTCAAAAAAATTCTAATCACAAGAAGAATATGAATACCATTTGGGAAATGACATGAGTATATGGAAACAAGGTAATGGGTTTTAAGGAGATAGATATAGTAGGGGTTAACCATTTTAAAATCCTATACAAGGAGCATGAAAAAACTAATATCAATGAGATCTTAAAGGTGTATTATTTTTTTCTAAGGTATATTATTGAGGAAGAAAATGAGATATTTTATAGGGTTGTCACCAAGGATGAGATTTTTAATGTTTTATGAACCTTTAAGAAAGAAAAAATTCTTGATCCAAGTGGTTGGGCAGTGGAATTTTTGTTGGATTTCTTTGATGTACTGTGAGAGGATCTTGTTCAAGTAGTGAAGTAAGTTAGAATTTCGGAAAATGTTCCTTTGAATATTAACTCTACTTTTATATCTCTAAGACAAAATGTGGACTTCCCTAAAACCTTTTAGGGGTTTAGGCCTATCTCCCTTTGCAGTTTCCTTTATAATATAATTTTGAAAGTGCTACCAATAAGGCTTAAACCTCTACTATCAAACTTTGTTTCTACATATCAATTTGGCATTTTAGAAGGAAGGGAGATTGACAAGGCGATTGGAACTACATAATAAGGATTTCACACAATACAACTGTCAAAGATACCAGCTATGTAGATCGAAATTCCTCCAAGAATATAATATTTGTAGGATGCTCCAAGGATGATTTTGATAAGGAATCTACCTTTGTGTTTAGTTCTCTATAAATATGTCTGATTTTTTTTTCTACAATGAAGCTAAGATATACTTCAATTTTCGTCCTAAATACAACAAAGTATTTCTAGCAATACTTGCTACATCCAACCAATTTAGAATCCCCCAAAACTTGAAGACTATCCACTCAATGGATTTTGGCACATTTCAATAGCTCAAAGAACACATTGAATTCACTAAATTTGTTAGAACCCAAGCCCAAACATGCTTTCCTTGATATGAAATGTATAGAAAATAGATAAAGCGTAAAACTAACTCCACTCCTATGGTCCTGGCCTTGAGAGGCCCCATTAAACACTCCCCATGGAATTTGAATGTCGATATCCAAAGACACAATAGCACGTGGATAAGGACCACTAAGAGCCACTGAAAAATGACTCAACAAACCCAAATATTGTTATACTACCTAAACAAAATGACGAACCTTACCATAGAATAAGCTTATATTATGAGAAATCCATACACCCCAAATAAAAATTGAGGGGAGTGGTCGATACTTCTTCGACTAAGGATTACTAAAAATTTCCAATAGACTGTCATTTACATTATCCTTTGACCACAAATTTGGAAATCTTAACTTGTTACCAATGTCCACCTAAACTTGTTTAGAAAATGAGAAATCAAGAAATAAATGGTGATTCAATTCTTTAGCATTTATACACAGATATCACATCTTAGGCCCCTCTTTACCACACCTTTGTAACATGTACCACATGAGAACCTAATATTTAAGAAGAAGCAAAAGGAATAAGACACGCTTTGGCATTCTTAAAATCTTCCACAACTTCTTGAATCACCAAACCTAATTATTATTTTGCTTTGTAAGTGAAGCTTTATAACCTAACTTTGCATAATTGTCTCCCCCTGACTCACTGAACACCCAATCTAATTCATCCTCTTCGTAAGATATATGAATATGTGCCCATTTTAGCTTTAAAATATAACTATCCCTCACTAGTCTCCAAATATCTAGAAGGCCCAAATGATCTGTCAATAGCCAACCTTGGCTCCAAATGGTTGAAACACCAGGGTCACTCACCCTATGAAGCATGCATAAACCCATATTTCTAATATGATGCACCAATCCCTCAAGAAATAAAATTCTATTACCACATTCGAAAAATAGTATTGTATTCGACTCGCTCTTTATTCCCTGTCCCAACCTTCCATGCCAAACACTTTCCAATAACCAGAAAATATTTCACCATTGTTCGCCATTAGATAGAGATCGTGGTGATTCCTTTGGTTGGTTCTTGATCCAATCAATAATTGTCCTGGGAGATATATATTTGTCTAGTAAAAATATTCACCACAACCTATTCCTTGTCAAAAAAGACAAATATTTTGGCCACCAATGCTCAACCAAATACCAATATTTCCTTAATCCCCCAACCTTTGAGAGACTTGGGATTAGAGAGAAATTTCCAGCTAGCTAAATGAGACCCTAATTAATATGGATTCCCTTTCCATAGATAATTAAAACAATACTTTTGAATCCTTTACACTATATTTTTTGGGATCTTAACCAACAAATTCCAGTGTATTGGAATCACCTCAATGACTTACTTGATGAGGACTAACCACCCCCCCTCGATATCCATTTTTCAATTTTATTGAACATCTAGTGCCAATATGCTATACCATGGTTTTTGGACTTAAGAACAAATCCAAGATATTTGAGCATGTCATCTAGATCCTTCAAAGGAAAATTAAACAAGTTATTCATTGCTTCCCTCTATTTCTCCCCAAACCCAAGAAAATAAATAGCAGACTTAGAAGAATTGATGACCATACTCATGGCATCACAAAAGAGTTTCAATATTTCCTGCAATATTCTTTCTTCATTTCCCCCACAAAGACATAAAATAAGGACTTAATATACAAAGAGAAGGTTTGATATTCTTACATTTCTACCCACAATCAAACGTTGGAACCAATGAGATCATTTAGCATCATTTATTAACCTCCTTAAGCCATCAACAACCTATAAGAATAGGTAAGGAGAGAGAGGGCATCCTTGAATATGGCTACATATTGAACGAAAGAATTGAAAACCCACTCCATTTATGAATACCACAAAGGATACCAACGACACACATGTCATTATCCATTTGACCATCATGAGATCCAATTCAATGTGCAGAAGAAGAATTCTAAGAAATAACCCTGGAACTCGATCATGCGCCTTAGCCAGATATATTTTTATGACTGAAGCAAGTCTCCTAAGAGTTTTGATTTAGTGTATACATTCTTTTGTTGAACCAATCACCTCGTAGATGAGTCGACCATGTAAGAAATTTGTTTTTTTTGAGTGATAGCAATATCCATATAAGGTTTGATTTGCACCAATATAATTTTTTCCAATATCTTGTATAGCCAATTACACAAAGAAATAGGTCTAAATTCATCAAAATAAGCAGGACAATCAAACTTAGGAATAACAAATATAAAAGTGGATTTGATACCGCACAACATATTACCAGAGCAACAGATTTCCTCCAACACCCAAAGAAGATCGACCTCGATGAGATAAAAAAAATACTTATAAAATCCACATTCCACATGTCTGGACCTAGTATTTTGTCCCTCTTGAAGCTAGTTATTGTCACCTACAAATCTTCCATAGATATTTCACAAAATAACTCCATGTTATCTTCCTCCTCTATCAAGTGGCAGAAAAAATAAATCAATTTGAGAATGTCCCCCACATTTAGTGTTGGGGTTATTTAAACATTGAAGAATAGTACTCAACTCCTAGCACCGCTAATTGAGGAAAATTGTGCAGAAGATCACCTTCAACATCTTGTAGCTCCCAAATTGAATTGATATTACACCTATGATTGGCATAATTTTTGAAGAATTTAGAGTTTTGGTCCCCTGCTGATAGCCATAGAGCCCTATTTTTTTATGCTATATATATGCTTGCTCCAATAGAAGAGAATACCTCCAAGATTCCAAATATCGACATGAATCCATCTCCTCCTATGTCCCCTATCCAAGATACATATTAACATAAATGGATTTCTAATCACTTTCAATTTGTTGAAGATAATGATCGTTGGATTTTCTTATTTCCTTAACCCATGATGACACAAAAAATTTAATATTTTCAAGGGATGCTACAAATTGAGAACTCATCGATTCATTAGAGTTTATTTGAACATGAACCCATTGATTCTTGACCAAATTTTGAAAATCCTATACATATTCCCATGGAGAATTGTATTTGAAAGGAGATCCTAGATTTTGAGTGGCATATCTATTATACCACAATTTCCAACACCATTTGCATTGTGAGATGGCATAGCCCTTGTCCTTGAGTTTCAACTCAAAATCCCAAGTTCCCTCATCAAAATCACTTAAAAAACTATGTTTTTACTTATATATATGGGTTTCCTTGGTGAAACATGTAGACATACACACATTGCTAGTGTACAACCCACAGAGGCCCTCAAAAAATGTGAAAAATAAAATAATTCCACAATTTTGGGCGGGGATTTTGGTTGGGCTCATTTCCCAACCTCCCTAAGACCGTACCAAATGGAATTCAACCTCCTTAACCTCTTGAGGATGGTATAAAAGGAACCTTTGGGGTCATGGATGATGAGGACAAAGTAGTTGCAAAATTATGGTGAAGAAATTGCAAGTATCCCTATTCCCATTCATTCTCCGAGTAGCATCCCCTTGGTATGGAACCCTTGTTCCAACATTCCTTCCTTTTCATTATATGACTATAAGGTGTGTTCCTATCCTTATTGGGTCATCCAAGGAAGGGAAATATTATTGAGTGATGCTTGAAGGACCTTTTGGAGGAACCTGGGTGGTTGGCTTCGAGGAAGTGTCAGCAATTGGATTCAGAGTGTAACCACTTCATTTTACCATTGTTAATAAAGAGTTATCTTTTCCCCATAATCATGTAGAATTGAATCAACCTGTTTGTGTATGTCTAATTACTTTTGATATTTCAATCTATATATTTGTTACTTGTATGATTTTATTCTATAACTACCTTGTTGCAACACTTTCTTGATCTTCTCTTGCAAATTAGTTAGAGAAGGATTCAAGAGTAGTATTAGGGTTGAGATCAAGGACCAACACCAACCGTAAGGATGAAAGGTGTGAAACTTTCTTCTCTCTCTAATAAAGTAGTTATTTCATTACAAGTCTTGTGTGTGGTTTAGGGTTCTATCTTTTGATTGGTCAATCTAGACTAAGGCACCCATGGAAGGTAGGATCTACCATCAACGAGACAAAATTTTGAACAAAAAGATAGGGTTATGTGACAAGTTAATGGGATCGACCCTAGATTAAGGTGACAATGGAGACTATTAATGAAAATATTGAAGGTGTGTGAGACCTACTCTAAATACCATTTATACGAAAACATCACCTTCTAGGGTCTTGAAAAACACTTGGTCAATCGACAAAAGGACCAAAAAGTACCCACAATATAGCTATATAACCTACCATGGAAACCACAACACTACAATATAGCTTGATATTAGTTCAATTTATGGAAAAAATAATAAACTATGGAAAGTGGGTTTTTTTTTAAATTATATAAATAAGGAAAATTTTACCATTTTACCATATCATTTTTACCATTTGAACTAAAATGAACCAAATTTGGAGAAACCCTTGTAACTTCACTTAGATATTGTGGGAGCTTGAAGCAACTAAAACACAAATTGTTTGGACCAAGTAACTGCTCAAACCATTCCTTTCATTTTAAATGCTTTAACTTTTAATTTTTATGAAAAATTGAGGGATAGCCCTCTCTTTTTCCTCGTGACTCTGTGCATCTGTGGTTTTCCTCAAAGGGGCCCGTGGATGTCCGGGCCTAGTATAAACACCATTCATGGATAACTGTGACTATTATAAAAGGAACCTGTGGATGCCCAGAATCCCTTTGAAAAAATAAAAGTTCAACTCTCTTTATTGTGTATTTTGATCACGATGTTTTTTCATTGGAGGGAACATGAGAACGAGGAATTTTATAGTGAAATATTTGATGACAATGATGCCAAAGAATCTCTCCAACAATGTGTCATGTATATATTTTTCCAAATTTGTGGCATGCGAGCTCAAAATAGATTACTAAATATCCTTATTTATTACTGGCATCATGATGCATAGGCATTCATGCTTGGTGGGCAGTCCTTGACAATCACAATTGAGGACATCTACTTCATTACTGGTTTCTCTTGTAGAGGTGAAGTGCCCAACTTCACAACTTGTAGGGGGGCGGG
>SNQJ01S0022042.1:109397-177031 GCA_010110895.2 Picea sitchensis | reverse complement strand
TTTTTGGGTTTGATAGGTTACTACCACAAGTTTGTTCGGCACTATGGAAGAATAGCAGCACCTTTAACGACACTAACTAAGAAGGATTCATTTTCATGGAATCCAGAGGAAACTAAAGATTTTGAACAACTTAAAGAGGTGATGTGCAAAGCTCATTTCTTGACCACTCCAGACTTCACAAAAACCTTTATTGTGGAATGTGATGCCTCAGGAAATGGAATTGGTGTTCCTAATGCAAGAAGGAAGGCCCCTGGCTTTTGAAATTCGTCCACTCAAGGGAAAGGACTTACACAAACCCATTTATGAGAAAGAAATGATGGAAATACTACAAGCATTGAAGAAATGGCATCCTTAACTAATAGGTAGGCACTTCAAGGTCAAAATAGATAATGATAGTCTTAAATACTTCTTGGAACAAAGACTATCTTTAGAAGAACAACAAAAATGGGTAACCAAGATATTGGGTTATGATTTTGAAATCGTTTATAAAAACGGGAAGCAAAATGTTGTGGCAGATGCACTCTCAAGAAAGGATGAAGATGTTGAGGCCTTTCTCTGTGATATCTCGATCATCCAACCCGATTGGATAATAGAAGCAAAGGATGAATGGAATAATGACGAAAAAGTGTGGACTCTCATTCAAAGGTTGCAGCAGGATTCCAATGCATCAGATACATTTAGATGGAAAAATGATTCACTATGGTACAAAGATTGCTTATATTTGTGTAATAAATCCCAGCTCAAACAAAAGGTACTATTGGAATTTCACACCTCTCTAGTAGGAGGGCACTCGGGATTTTTGAAAACCTACCATAGAGTCAAGAAGGATTTTTTTTGGGATGGCCCTAAAACTGATGTTCAAAGGTTTGTGGTAGAATGTTTGGTTTGCCAACAAAATAAGGTGGAAACAATTAAGACCCCAGGTCTTTTACAACCATTAGCCATCCCAAGTCAGCGTTGGGAGGAGGTTTCCATGGATTTCATCCTAGGGTTACCAAAGTCTGAAGGAAAGAGTTTAATCATGGTGATTGTTGATAGACTAACCAAGTACACACATTTTTGTGCATTCTCACATCCCTTCAAATCTAGTACAATTTCCACCACATTCATGGAGACAGTTCAAAAGCTACATGGCAACCCAAAGATTATTGTAAGTGACAGAGATCCCATCTTCACTGGACATTTTTTGATAGAATTATTTTCTTGTTTGGGTACTCAATTGGCTCATAGCTCATCCTATCATCCTCAATATGATGGACAAACCGAGATAGTGAACAAATGTCTGGAAGGCTACCTTCGTTGCTTTGTCTCTGATAAACAAACACAATTGTTTAAATGGTTACCCTTGGCAGAATGGTGGTATAACACTTCCTTTCATACTGCAACAAAAATGAAACCATTTATGGCACTCTATGGATACCAACCTCCTTCCATCACTTCTTCTCTAAAAGAAAAATCTAAGGTTCAAGCAGTGGAAGATCACATCGAACATCAACAACAAGTTCTCCAAATCTTAAAGGACAACCTGACCACGACACATAATCGCATGAAACAACAACATATCAACATCATAGTGAAAGAAGTTTTGAAGTAGGGGATTGGGTGTTTTTAAGACTACAACCATACAAACATATGTCCCTCAAGCAAGCCAAGAAGGATAATAAATTATCACCAAATTACTATGGTCCTTATAAGGTGTTTCAAAAGATTGGTACTATGGCATACAAATTGGAGTTGCATGCATCTTCACGGGTACACCTAGTTTTCCATGTTTCATTCTTAAATAAGGTTATAGGCGACAAGATCCCAGTTCAAACTATATTTCCAGAACCTGATGAGGAAGGAACAATCATATTGGATACTGAATCCATCACTGACACAAGAATTCGCCAGCTGAGGAATAGATCGATTTCAGAGTATCTCATTACATGGAGGAAACTACCGGTTGAATATTGCACTTGGGAAGATGAGTCTTTTATACAGAAGCATCCAGAGTTACTCAATCGTTGTGGACAACACTTTTCTCAAGGGGAGGGGCATGTTAATCCCTAATATTGGCTCATTACCCCTTAATTGGGGCATATTACATTAGTAATTTTATTTTATTTATGTCGGCTTTATTCCATTAGTTGTAATTATACCTCTTAGTCTCTTATATATACCAAGGAGACATTTTCATTTGGAGTCATCTGGTACTTGAACATTTATGTGGGG
Organism: Picea sitchensis; assembly: GCA_010110895.2. Classification (NCBI taxonomy): domain Eukaryota; kingdom Viridiplantae; phylum Streptophyta; class Pinopsida; order Pinales; family Pinaceae; genus Picea; species Picea sitchensis. The sequence continues at coordinate 174,817 of SNQJ01S0022042.1, read as the reverse complement.
TAAAAGGAGGTTTCCCCCTCGAAGAGGCTTATTATATAAAGTTATCTCTTTTTCAAGGCGTTGAATACTTATTCTGAGGTTTTTCTATGCTATATTGATATTTGGTTCTTGACACTAAAACTCAAAGACTAGCTTACAAGCAAGAAAGACCCTTTTAAATAGAGTAAGAGTTTTCAAAGACTTTAACCAACTATCCAAAGCATTAACAAACTTAGGAGGCTCAATAAATACTAAAAAACCAACTTAGACCAAATAAACCTAAGCAAAAGATTCAAAATTTCAAGCCAAATCACAAATTTGTGACTATGTTAACTACACCTCATGGATATCCGTGGGTCATACTGGTGAAAAACACAGATTTCTGTGACTTACAGAAGGAAAAAGCACTGATAAATTAGTTAGACTTGAAAAATAAAAATTAACCTAGAATAAGGACTTGCAAAAACTTTTGGAAAAGTTTCTAAATGATGAAAGCTCTAAAAATAAATTCTATAAATAGGAAAAACTGCAAAACCTAAGATAACCAAAGAAACCCTAAAATTGACCCAAACTAGGAGAATCCCTAATATGGTTTCCAATTATATTATGGGATTTCCCCCTCGTGGCTTTGGTTCATGTCACAACAAAGATTGACCAAGAAAAAGAAACAAGCCTAACCCACACACAAGACTTGTAATGAAATAACTACTTTATCATAGAGAGAAGAAAGTTTCACACCTTGTATCCTTATGGTTGGTGTTGTTCCTCGCTCTCAACCCTAGTACTGCACTTGAATCCTTCTCTAACTAACCTACAAGAGAATATTAAGAAAGTGTTGCAACAAGGTAGTTGTAGCATGAAATCCTACAAGTAAAAGATAGATAGATTCAAATATGAAAAGTAATTAGACATACATAAATAAGTTGAATCAATTCTACACGGGTATGGGGAAAAGAAAAATCTCTATTAAAAATGATAAAATGAAGTGGTTACAACCTAACTTTAACTGTCGGCATTGCCTTGAAGCCAACCTCCCAGGTTCCTCCAAAAGGTCCTTCAAGAATCACGCAACAAGATTTCCCTTTCTTGGATGACCCAATAAGGATAGGAACACACCTTATGGTCATATAATGAAAAGGAAGGAATCTTGGAACAAGGGTTCTAGACCAAGGGGATGATACTAAGATAATGAAGGGGAATAGAGAGACCTACAATTTCTTCATCATAACTTTTCACCTAGGTTGTCCTCCTCATCCATGCCCCCAAAGGTGCCTTTTATACCATCCTCAATAGGTTAAGCAGGTTTAATTCCATTTGGTATAGGCTTAGGGAGGTTGGGAAATGAGCCCAACTGAAATCCCCACCCAAAATTTTGGAATTATTTTATTTTTTACATTTTTTTAGGGCATTTGTGGGTTGTTCACTAGAAAGGTGCATATTTCTACGTGTTGCACCAAGGAAAGCCACAGATATAAGTAAAAACATTATTTTTTAAGTGATTTTGATGAGGGAACTTGGGATTTCAAGTTTCAAGTCAGGGACAAGGTTGATCCAGGTGGATATTGGTGGCCACCCACCTATTCCACTGGCTCTAAAAATAGTTTTCCACCTTGGAATTGTTTCGTCAGTTTTTCGGGTCCCAAACTTTTGGGGTTGTTTTGAGGCCCTAAACGACATTTTTTGGGGATTTTGGGCCTAGATGAATATGAAAGGCACTGGCTTGGGCCAATCAAAAATTTTTCTTCTTGGTTATACTTTTCCAATGGTGTATTGATCACCCCAAACGAAGATCGTATGCAAAAGTTACACCTCGGGGATGTTGACATATCAACTACCCCCATCGGGGCACACAAACCTTTTGGATTTTCATCTTCCGAGGTTAGGGTTTTGGATTTTACTTATGTTAAAAAGGATTTTGGAGCCTCATTGTAATGATCATTTTCTTTTGAATGTGAGTAGTTGTCACATCAATTCTCAAAGATAAGCTGCCACCATTCTAGCGAGTCTTTCACTCTGTATTTTTTCAATTATGTACATTTCGCACATTAATAGAAATTGTGTATTACTGTATATTTGTGTTTATATCTCTGATATATTTCTGTTATATTGTTATATTTATGTTATATTTCTGGATATCTGATACATATTTGTACATTTCTTTATTATATCTCCGCTCTCATTTCATGCCGAAAATAATCTGAATCAAAGGGCTAGGCCATCTCACAATGCAAATCATGTGAAAATTTGTGGTATAACAATAGCCAATTCAATATAAATGGGAAAATGGTTAGAGCACCACTATTTACCCACCCAATCTCGAATATAACTCCTATATTTCATTAACCTATTATGAAGTAAAAAATTATCAATATGATTTTCTATCCCCTCTAGGTCACTTCTATGATTTCTCCAAGTAGGCGACAAGACTACTAGCTCAATTTCTATGAGAGTTGTCATTTAAAATTTATGCAAAAAAAATTAGCCAACACATCCACTCTAGCAGTATGTCCTCACACTTTCTCTCTACTCACAGTAACGTTCAAGTGTCTATCGATTATAAGAGACTTGGATTGAAAGCACTCATAGATAAGAGTACAATTCCAAAGATCCTCTTGTCCCACATGGGGACCATAAATATTTAGAAGATAAAAATACCAATTAAGATATTTTCAAAATAGTTTTCTAAATATACCAGAAGGAATGGAAAAGTTGTTGCAAAGCACACAATTATAAGAATAACTAGTTAGCAAGCCTCTCCAGGAACTTGATGCACCAATGCCCAAGAAGGACCAACCTGGAAGAACCTTGACCAATTCATCAATTATAGGATAGCATGCCTCCATCGTCTCTTGTAAAAATATCACATCAGTCTTATCCATCTCCACTAACCACTTAAGGAAACATTTTTTTCACTTCCCCCAAGGCCTCAAATGTTCACGGACATAATTTTCCTCGGGAAGGAAAGGAAGGGGTGCATCATACTCTAAGAACCCTAGAGATGATCTTTTTTCAACCTTGAGATACCTCCTGATAGGCCCATGATTCAAATTTATGAGGGAATGAAATGAAACACATAAATAAGACAAAACCATAGAGATACAAAAGTACTCAATTTATATTAAATACTGAAATATGCAGATACTGCAAAAGAAAATACAGAGTGAAATAAACTCACTAGAATGGTGGTAGCTTATCTCCGAGAAGAGATGTGGTGACTACGTGAATTCATAAGAAGATGATTACAATGAAGTGTTGGATTAATGAGAGGGGGGGTGAATCAATAATAGAGAAATTCAATCCTTTTTAACCACAATATGCAAGTGTTATATCAATGTAGCATTATCATCCAATAGTTGCAAAGTAAATAAACAATGAACAAATGAGCAATCATACACATACACAGTACACCAATGTTTTTACGTGGAAACCCAAAGCGAGATAAAACCACATAATGTTTTTTCTTATATGTCTTTAAGAATTACATTCATTGGAAGCACCAAATTCCTTTGTTTTCCAGCTGCAATTGGAAGGAGGCTCCAACCCCCTAATTTCTCAGGCTACAACCTGAGGGAAGCTCCAACTCCCCAATTCTCTAGCTACAACCATAAGGAGGCTAGCACCAACCTGTAATCAACCTGTACCATAAACAAATTCATAAACCCTGCACCAACCTATACCATGAACAAGTGCATCAACCATGCACCAAACTTGTATAAATAACATGTCACAACAACCTGTCCAAACAACCTATCACAAAAACCTGTCTCATCGATATTATCAACCAAATCAGATATACTCACCAATACAACTCTCAAAGATGTGCATCAACCAAGCATAACACAACAACTCATAATCATCACCAAGATCAATATCTTCTTCTAATAATATACCAATACAAGTATGCTACATCATTCATAAACCATGTGTCAACAATACTACTAACAAGTTCCTCTAACCATGTACCAAGTATGTACCCATCATGTATCAACTACTCATCAACTATGACTCATCAATATGTATCAACATCATCAACTATAAACCTCATGTATGTTCCAACTCATCAACTACTTGTCTCAACCATGTACCCAACATGTACCTCAACCAAAATGCCTCATCAATTTCATCATCCAAATATGATTTGTAACTCTGTAATAGACCCGGTGTATAAGACCACATACCTGCAAACCTTCCTTAACTTTAACAATAAGAGACTAGCATTTTCATGAAACTTTACTTTAGTCTCACATGACTAATTTTGGATTAGTCAACAACCCTAACTTGAAATAATCCTAACTATGTGCTTGTAATGAATAAAGCTCTAAAAATGGAAAACAATGTTCTTCAATGTCTTTTATGCAATTCCTCCAGACTTCACTACTTGGAACCTGTCATAAAATGATTTATAGGAAAAATGGCATACCTTGTTGAATTTTGTCTTATTCTAGAGAGAGAAATTATAAAGCGTGCCTCGCACGAAAATTTGTTGTATAGATATGAAAATTGTACATACAATACTACACATTGTACTCTAATTAATACATTTGTTCTTACTGAATTTGGATATGTTATGAATACATTATGACTTTTTTTACCTAAAACACCTGTTTTAGAACAGTTTCAGGACTAGCCACAAACCCTATTTTCCACGACGTGTAACTCCAAAAATACAACGACCCACAAGCTGAAATTTGTATCACAGCTACTTGGATATGTTTCCTCAATGGCCTTCCAATTTGACGGTTTGAATAATTCTAGGAAAAAAGTTATTGCGAAAATGGTGAGATGCCCTGTAAATAACATACCTTAGAAAGCATCATCAAAAGAATTCATCCTCCCTTGAATTTTGGCCTTCTTTACTTCACCTTCCCTCTGGAATTCGGCTTAGATATGCTTTGGTTACCTTAGTCACTTGTAGATATTGAATATGCTCAAGTGTGATTAAAATGATAGAGCCTTGCCTCTTATTCATACTTTCATGTAGCTTCCTCAAGGGGTTACCTTTTAACCATCTTAACCTTTCCTTATTTTGGGGTTAGCCACTTCTAACCACATGTACCTTAGTAATTTCTCCATTAGCACATTATTTTAAAATGAATTTATTTTGTATTTACTTTTAATTAAAAAAAAAATTTATTATTTAAATAATTTATTTTGTATTTACTTTGAATTATAGTACACTCATCACTTCACTTTATTATTTACCTTCTAAAATCTCTTCAACCACTTTGACTACTTTGACCTTTTGGGGCTTCTAGATGACTAATGAGGGTTCTCCAACCTCACATGGCCATTAATCTCTAACCTTAAAGAGTTATGTGACATTACACATACCATTGGAAATGGAATGACATGTACTATCCATATAGAATATTCTTACCTGCAAATATATCAAAACTCATACCATTATCCATCAAACAAACTTGGGTCCATTACCCAAACCTTTATCCAACTTCGCATGGCCATAACTCTCTAACTGTGAGGAGTTATGTGATGTTTCACATACCACTAGAAATGGCATGACATGTACTATCCATATGGAATAGTCTTACTTGAAAATATATAAAAACTCGTACCATTATCCATCAAATAAACTTGGGTCCATTACCCAAACCTTTGTGCTACCGAACTTTCTTCAAGAGTTGACATCAATGAAAACCAACCCAAATAATGAATAATACCCCCCTTTGGCATTGATGGAAACACTCTGATGCAATACTAAATTCATATCACTCATGCTCCGCCTATCACCATCGCTCCCCCTAGAACCATGCCTTTGTGCTCTTTCTCCAAACTTGCATCTGATAAATCTCTCCCCCTTTGTCATCAATAACAAAGGTGTCTTTCCATACGTGGTTGCTCCCCCTAATTGAACTGTCCATGGGGGTACTCCCCCTGACTAAAATCTTCCTGAAATGGATCTCCCAACCTGAATTGTCCTCTTTATGGTGCTTCCTCATGTAGATCTAAGAAATATAAGATAAGGATTCGAAAACATTCATTTTGGAGTAGAAATTACTATGAGTCTCCAGTGAATATACTCAAAAGCTTCTCGTGGAAGCAGTTTTGTAAAGATGTTTGTCACTTGTTCTTTTGTACCCACATATTCAACTCTGATTTTCTTCTCTACAACCTATTCTCGTAGAAAGTGATACTTGATTGGAATGTGCTTTGTCTTGGAGTGCATCATTGAGTTCTTTGAGATACAGATGACACTTGTATTATCACAATAGATTGGAATGGGATCATCATACTCAACCTGTATATATGTTAGAGTTTATTTCATCCATAGAACATGTGTAAAACATTTTGCTTCTGCAATATACGCTGCCTCAGATGTAGATAAGGATACTGATGATTATTTATTTCTTAACCATGATACTAAACACTCACCCAAGTAGAACACTACTCCACTGGTGCTTCATTGGTCATCAATGCAACCTGCCCAATCTTCATCTATATAGGAAATAAGTGATAGATCCTTTCATTTTGGATACCATAATCCAAACTCTTTTGTTCCTTTGATATATATGAAAATCCTCTTCACTGCTAATACATGTGATTCCTTTGGTGCTTCTTGAAATCGTGCCACCTATCCAAATGCCTACATTACATCTAGTCTGGATGCTATCACATATAGTAAGCTACCAATCATTGACCTGCATTGCCTCTGGTCTGTAGAATTTGAATCATCATCTTTTCTCAACTTGAAACTGCTTTGCATAGGAGCGGTAACTAGTTTGCAATCTTCCTTTCCAAACTTATTTAGCATTTCTCTGATATACTTAGTTTGAGAAATAAAAATTCCTTGGTTTCTTTGACGTATCTAAAGACCCAGAAAGAAGGATAGTTCTCGAAGTAATGAAATTTCAAATTCATTATGCATATCCTTTACAAATTTCTGGCATAACCTGTCATTAGTACTTCCAAAACAATATCATCAACAAAACTTTTAATTAATAGCATACTACCTTGAGTTACATTTATGTAGAGGTTGTTTTCTACACTTCCTTTCCATAGTTCGTAGGGATTTTTGTCATTGTTGTTTATGAGAATTACTCTGTTTTGAATGTGAACTTTTGTATGCACTGTATCTGTCCAAAAAATATGTGTCAAGTTGGAAACCATTAGCATTCTTCGAGCCATTTCTCATGTAATTATCATCCATTATGTTAATGTTCCTTTGTCTCTGAACCACTCTCTAAACCAATCTATGAATCCATTCTCTCATCCAACATCATATATATGTCCAAACCTTCTAAGTGTTCTTACAAATCCATCTCTGTCCATAATGTCCAAGACTCTACTTGTGCAACTATCCATAATGCTAACCCATTTATCACTATACTATCCTAAAGTCTTGATTAATCTATCAAACTGTACTTCTACTAACTGAATGCTCTCAATCTATCTTCTCAAAATATAAAATCTCCTCAAAGGATCATTCTTTGGTCTATCATAGCTATCACATAGAATCCTCTTGTCTAATATTCATATTGCTTGGGAGTCTCTAATTTGTATGGCTCAGAACAATTCTTGCTCCGATGTGTATTCATCATCTTCATCGGGAAGATTCATCATCTTCATTGATAGATTCATTATATCTTTGAGCTCTGACTTATTTTTTGTCATGGATTCATCTTTCACTATAATGCCTGAAGTGCAATCTCTTGAACCTGTTCCCTCTTTCACTATAATGCCTGAAAGTGCAATCTCTTGAACCTGTTCCTTATTTACCTATCCTTCCTTTCTTTCAGTTATTTTCCAAACCTTTTTGTATCTGACATCTTTCTTTTTCTCTGTAGATTTTTCTTCATCTTGTGATCTCTGGTACCTGGTCTTTGTTCACCTATTCTTCCCGTTTTATTATCCATACTTTCTTATATCTGATATTCTCTTTCATGGAAGTATCGATCATGCTTATACAGTCATTGGCTATGTGTTCATAGTTATGACATTTGTAACACTCAATGTTACGTGCAACCACATAGGCACTTCTTTCTTGAAAAATTCTTTTATAATCCCTGCAATCTGCAACCTAATGTCCGAAATTAGTACAACAAAAACAATGACCATAAAATAAAGTTGCATACCAGGGAGTGAATGATCTTATTTGTGGTGTAGTCCTTCTGAATTTCGTCCTTAACTGATCATGATCATGATTGAAGCTTCTTTTTGGCTTGAATACAGATGGTCTTCTTGAAGATGTATCTTCAATAGTTTTATTAGATTATGGTTGACCATGATTCCTTCCTTTGAGTACTTCTGCATAACTCTTTCTATTTTCTTCATTCTTATTTTCTAGAAACCTAGAGTGCTTCTCTTCATTCTCTGTAACTAATGTGGATGTTTCTGTCTTTTCAACATTCTTTTTGAGCTTGACAACTTTACTTCTCAATGTGACAACTTCTTCTTCAATATTCTCAACCTCTTATTATTTCTTTAATGTCTGAGACTTCATGACTTCTTTTGTTCTCTTCGCTTCTTCAAGATGAATTTTTAATTTGATGATTTCCTCTTCAAGTACATTCTTTTCTTGACCAAACTCTGACTCAATCTGGTTTAGATCATTAGTTCTTTCCTTAAGATGATTTGTCAATATCTTCTCTCTCATTTCTTATTCTTCCTTTTGTGCTTCTATGTTGGCATCCAAACACTCCTTTTGATATTCAACATTTTCTTCCATCTTTCTAGATTCTTCTAGCTGAGTTCTTAAGTTCTCAATGACCTATTGGGATTATTCAAAAATGTGAACACTTTCCTTTTGTTTCATCAATTATTTCTTGAGTGACTTTTTTTTTTATGTTAGTTCATCTAAAGCACTAATCAATTATGCCTCATAATTGTCTTCTTTTTCAATTTGTTTTTTTGTCTTATTTCCTTTATGGAATTCTATTTCAAGATGTCTGTGTTTTTCAAAATTAAAGAAAAACAACATACCTCTATTGATTATGTACTCTTCATCTTCTGAATCTGTTTGACATGGTGAACATATTTCCTCTTGATCTGTATTTGTATCTTCTTTGGCATTTTCTGAATCTGTGATGGGTGAAGAATATATGTCATGTAGCTTATCCAAAATTTCTTTGGTTGATGAACATTTATGAACCTTTTCTCTTACTGGATTAGGTAATCCTTCCCAGATGAAATCCATTGCTATTTTTTTATTCTTCTTCAATTCCTTCTTGGTTGAAGTCTTTTCCCTTTTTGAACTATCATATCCTGTAACAGTTGGTAGCCAAATATAATGCTCATGTTCCTGTAAAAATACTTTCATACTTATGCTCCACATATCATACATTAAACCATTTTGACCATTAAACAGTGGTACTCCATTCTTAGAATAATCCATGATCTCCTTCCAATGGTTAAACTGTTTCTTGAAGGAACCTCACTCAGAAACCAAATTTTGGATTACTGAGAGGGGGGGTGAATCCGTAATAGATAAATTCAATCCTTTCTAACCACAATATGCAAGTGTTATATCAATGTAGAATTATCCTCCAATAGTTGCAGAGTAAATAAACAATGAAAAAATGAGAAATCATACACATACACAATACACCAGTGTTACATGGAAACCCAAAGAGAGAGAAAACCACAACATGTTTTTTCTTAAATGTCTTTACTAATTACATTCATTGGAAGCACCAACTTCCTTTGTTTTCCAGCTGCAACTGGAAGGAGGCTCCAACCCCCTAATTTATCAGGCTACACCCTGAGGGAAGCTCCGGATCCCAATTCTCTGGCTACAACCAGAAGGAGGATATGACCCCCTATGTTCTTCGGCTACAACCGGAAGGTGGATACAACCACCTTTCCTTGCCCCATCCAACCACCTTGATGTAGAAGTAGAATGATGGAACCACTGTCACACTATCACTGCGAGATATATTGTCGTAAACCTGTACCAATCAACCTGCACCAAACAAATTGTACCAATAACATGAGCCATGCATCAACCTGTACCTCAACCTGTAATCAACCTATACCATAAACAAGTGCATCAACCATGCACCAACCTGTACCAAACAACATTTAATCAACCTGTACCATAAACAAGTTCATCAACCATGCACCAACATGTACCTCAACATGTACCATGAACAAGTGCATCAACCATGCACCAAACCTGTATAAATAACATGTCACAACAACCTATCCAAAAAACCTATCACAACAACCTATCTCATCAATATTATCAACCAAATCATATCTACTCACCAAGATCAATCACCAAGACAACTCTCAAAGGTGTGCATCAACCAAGCATAACACAAGAACTCATAATCATCACCAACATCAATATGTTCTTCTAATAATATACCAATACAAGTATGCTACATCATCCATAAACCATGTGTCAACAATACTACTAAAAATTCCCTCCAACAATGTACCAAGTATGTACCAATCATGTATCAACTACTCATCAACTATGACTCATCAAGATCTACCAACATCATCAAGTATACACCTCATGTATGTGCCAACTCATCAACTACTTGTCTCAACCATGTACCCAACATGTACCTCAACCAAAAGTCCTCATCAATTTCATCATAAAAATCTTATTTGTAACTCTGTAATAGACCTGGTGTATAAGATCACATACCTGCAAACCTTCCTTAACTTTAACTACACGAGACTATCATTTTCATCAAAATTTACTTTAGTCTCACATGACTAATTTTGGATTAGTCAACAACCCTAATTTGAAATAATCATAACTATGTATCTGTAATGAATAAATATCTAAAAATGGTACAAAATGTTCTTCTGTGTCTTTTATACAATTCCTGCAGACTTCACTACTTGGAACCTCTCAGAAAAGGAGTTATAGCAAAAATGGCATACCTTGTTGAATTATGGATTATTCTATATAGAGAACGTGTAGAGTGTGCCCCACACAGAATATTCATTGTATGAATAAGAATATTTTTTGTATCAATACATTTGGTCTTACTGAATTTGGATCTGTTATGAAGAAGTTATGATTTTTTTACCTGAAACACTTATTTTAGACTAGTTTCAGGACTAACCAGAAACCCTATTTTCCACGGTGTGTAAGTTCAAAAATACAATGACCCACAAGCTAAAAATGGTATCAAAGATACTTGGATATGTTTCCTCAATTTCCTCCCAATGTCATGGTCTGAACCATTCTAGAGAAAAAAATTATTGTGATAATGGTGAGATGACCTGTAAATAACATATCTTATAAAGCATCATCAAAAGAATTCATCCTCCCTTGAATTTCGACCTTCTTTAATTCACCTCCCCTCTGAAATTTGGATTATATATCCTTTGGTTACCTTAGTCACCTGTATATATTCAATATGATCAAGTGTGATTAAAATGAGAGAATCTTTCCTCTTATTTATACTTTCATGTAGTTTCATCAAGGGGTTACCTTTTAACCATCTTAACCCACTTTCCTTATTTTAGGGTTAACCCACTTCTAACCACTTGTACACTTAGTAATTTATCCATTAAATTTATTATTTAAATAATTTATTTTGTATTCACTTTGACTTATAGTACACTCATCACTTCACTTTATTATTTACCTTCTAAAATCTCTTAAACCAGTTTGACTACTTTGACCTTTTGGGGCTTCTAGATGACTCATTAGGGTTCTCCAACTTCACATGGCCATAACTCTCTAACTGTAAGGAGTTATGTGACATTCCACATACCACTGGAAATGGCATGACATGTACTATCCATCTAGAATATTCTTACCTACAAATATATCAAAACGCATACCATTATCCATCAAACAAACTTGGGTCCATTACCCAAACCTTTCTCCAGCTTCGCATGGCCATAACTCTCTAATTGTGAGGAGTTATGTTTCGTTTCACATACCACCGGAAATGGAATGACATGTACTATCCATTTGGAATAGTCTTACATGAATATATATAAAAACTCATACCATTATCCATCAAACAAACTTGGGTACATTACCCAAACCTTTGTGCCACTGAAATTTGCTATTGGACTTTCTTCAGGGGTTGACAAGAATGAAAACCAACCCAAATAATCAACATGTGGATCCAAAGTAATTTTTAACATAAATCATAAATTATAAAACCTTAAAAATTCAAAACCCTAACCCTAGAAGATGAAACAAAAAAAGGTTTGTGGGCCCCGATGGGGGTAGTTGATACATCAACTTCCCTAGGGAATAAATTTTGCATACAATATTATTTGGGGTGTTTGATACCTCTTCGTCTAGTCGAGGAGTACACATTTTCAATGTTGGGATGTATTGGTCCTTTCCATGTTAAAAAATCATCGTTTATGGCCTCAAAACAGCCTTAGAAGTTTGGGAGATGAAAAACTGTAGAAAAATTGCAAAAAAGGAAATTGTATGTTGAACCAATGGAATAGGTGGACAACCACCGATGTCCACCTAGATCCATCTTCATCCCTTAGGAATCAATCGTATCCATTTCATTAAGTTCCCCCATCGAATGGGGAAACTTCTGTTTAACTTGACGCTTGGTGAACCACTTTCCTTGGTGTAGTAGTTGCCCTAATTTGACAACCTGATAGAGTTTGATCTTCTATTGAAGGGTGCCATTAACCTATGTTTCCATGATTCGATCAATGGTTTCCTATTTCATGCAATCATGGTTGAGATATGTAGGTGTCATCTTCTCTCCGACGTCTAATGTGTCCACATTGAATATTGGGTGTAATCTAAGGAAGGGGGGAATACTTAACTTAAAAACATTGTTGCCCAAAACCTTGGTGATTGTTTAAGGTCTATAGAAAAGTGATTGTAACTTCTAGTGGGATCTGGTAAGACACTCTTTCTACAAATGAAACCAAAACTGTTTTCCTACCTGAAATGTTTTTGGAACCCGATGTTTATCATGGCACTGCTTGTACTTAGAATTGGCTTTCTAAAAAATATCATGAACTTGTTGGTAGATGTCTTCAATCCGTTCAATAAATTTGGTGTCCTTTTCGGCCTCAGATTGAGCATGGGAATATTATGCCTGTGTTTATGCACATGGTAGTGCTACATAAATGGGGCAAGTAGTTGAAAACCCAGGCCCACCTGAAAAGGGTTGTGGTTGGTCAAGCTATGGATTGGTCAATTGTAGTTGTGTTGGACATAAGGGGGTCTCTCATCCCATGTGTGTGGATGTTTGGAGTAGTAAATGTGCAGGAGATGCATGATCATCCTATTGAAGACATCTCTTTGTCCATCATGTTGGGCCCTTTGATTTGAGAAATGACTTTTTTGTGGAAATGATAATGTTTTGTGATAACGTTTTGTAGAAATATAAATACAAGAGTGTCAGCAATGAAAAGTGATCATTCACCTACAAGACAAGAAATGGAAAGAGCCAAGAGCCAAGAGCTAATGCAAGAATATAGCAGTGGAATCAAGAATCCAATAAACTCCCAAGGGAAGATATAAATATGGAGATATGTAATGGAAAAAGGGTTACGATGGGTTACCTATGTCATTACTGTCATTGTTATTGATTAAGTCTGAGGAAGCTATTGTAAAGGGTTCTTGAATGTTATTATGCTTGTGCAAAATATTAGAGTCTGTAATGGGTATATTGGAATAGATCTCACTGCATAAGGGATTGTATGAAAGATGTACTCTATGTATCAAGGGTTTTGAGATGTTGCTAATATAAGAGATGATTTAGGCCCTAAAATGTTTTCATGTTGTGTATGAATCCATAGTTTCTATGTCACATAATTACTTCTACCATGTGTATTTAGCATATAATTATTGTTTATGCACATCTTCTTGCACATATATGTATGAATATGAATATGATGATGCTAAATCCAATGATGCATTATCTTTAACTCACTTCACCACAGTCTCCAATTTTGCACCAAAAAATGGTTTTTTTTTCCAGGATCTGAAGCTTTAAAGTGATTCTTTATATGACTCCTTATGGGATATTCAAATTTTATGTTGAGAATTGGTGGGAAATACAGTGCGATGAGTTTATACAACAAGAATTTGGGTTACAACACAAAATTTTCAGGCTTGTGAGGAGTGTTTTCTTTTATTCAGAATCTGCGAGTTACTAGTACGAGATATTTTGGATTCAATTAACTAAAGAGGTATTTTAGTGGCTAGAGAAGCTACAAGAAGCATCGAAATATAAAGATCGATTCAAGAAAGATATAATTGGATTGTTGATCATTTAGCATATCTTCACCAATTAGATGATCGTAGCTCTCGTGCTATGGATTTATGGGTACATACTACTTTAGAAGGTTATATTATCGATTTTTCTATGGAGAACCACCAATATTTCTCGAAAGAAGAAGTCATATTCCATGAAGGAACCAGAGGAATATTGTTGCGGGAAATCCCTCTTTGGATCAATATTTTTCTAGTGGAATAAGGGATGCTACATGTTCCTTAAGTTGATATGACAGTTTAAACCCTTGCATTGGGGGGGGGAGGTGATTCACGGGAGGTTCATGCGTCAATAAAGAAGGAGTTTCTGGAGATGTGGGACCGACGAGAGAATAATACAAGAAATGAATAAGTTGTAAGGAGGGTTGTGGATAATGAAAAGATGCAGCGGAACCAAATGAGAAAGGTAATGAAGAGACTTGATCAATCATGGAAGGAGACCATTGATTGTTATGGTAGTCGATGAAAATAATTAGAGAAATTGCGAGCGTTGCAGAGATGCAGAAGGATGGCCATTCGATGGTTGAACGAGAAATTTGGTGAGAGAGGTGAAGATTCTATAGAAGGAAGAAAATATAAGGTAACCTTAGGAGATAGAGTTGGAGAAGTAAATATAGATGCCACTTATGAAGAAGAATACTCAGTTGAGACCTCAAAGGGAGTTGTGGGAGAGACAGAACCCACAGCACCAGAAAATGTTGGACAACATCATGAGGTAGACAGAACCTTGCAAGAAAACGTGACCCCCATATCAAAGAAATTTTCTCTATAGGTAAAGGCCCAACCCCGAGTCACTTATTCCCCTAACATAATATCAAAATTTGGTAATTTATTTAATCAGTCTTTTCGTAGTTTTTGTTGTTTCTAACCCTTCTAGTTCAACAAGTTCAAGTAGTAGTAGTATCAGCAATATTGTGGTGAGTGCTTTATTTATATAAAAAACATGACCTTTGAGGTTAATATTTATAGGATCTCCTAGTCCATCAATGGTACATCAACATGCAAGATATCTTACTGGATACCCAAAATTTTGGGATAAATGGTATGAGGATGTTGAGAAGCACTGGTTTATTTGAGAAGCCATATGGAGGTCTTTCAGAACTCTAGATGCAAATAAATTGGTTGAATTCTAGACTACTTTGAGGGGTTGAGCTCTAAAATGGTACATGAAATCTATCGATCTAGGGAATAATCAAGGGAAACCTTTCTCTTTAACTCAGGTGAAGCATAACTTTATAGTGGAATTTAAATTACCTTAGTCTGAGAAACAAGATATCTCTGATTTGTGGGAGATAAAACAAAGAGATGATGAGTTTGCATGGGAATATAACCAAATATTTAAGGATGAAATAGAAAAATTAGAAAAACCCATCCATGAGGATCATCGGTGAGAATTTCTTATTCAAGGGCTATTACCGCTAACCAAAATCCCATTGACTCGACAAATAATAGCTACTTTGGGAGAGGCCTTGGAACAAGCCATGAAAATTGAGGCTATGGTAGGTTATCCTGGAAACTTGTGAGTTATGAGACCACCTAAAGATCATAATATCGAGCAACTGCAAGGACAATATCTCCATGATAACTGATAATATCCAAGAGTTGACTCTTCCTCGAGTATGTCAACCGCAAATATGGTGTTTTGGTTGTTATACTTGTTGACACTGAGTAAATTGTTGGCATGAAGAAACAAACTACAGAGGAAACCAAAAACCACTTTGGAACTAGATACTAGCCTACTTAGTTCAGAGAGGGCTCTCTCTTATCACTTAGTCTCAAATAGATATATTTTCTTGGTATGTCAATGGCTAGTTTTTAATGTTTTGAAGGGATTTTATAGAGTTTTGTTGGCAAGGAGGAGAGGGATATTTTTGGCTATGGAGTCAACCCCTGAAAATGAATGAAAACACTGAATGGTAGGTAGAACTTTCAAGAGGAACAAAGGCTAAATTAGGTGATGAAATTTAAGTTTCGAGTTTGATTGTGTAGGGTGGAAGAGGAAAAGAAACATATAACATAATTAGAGCACCATGAAAGATGAATTTTGACCTAAATAAGAAGAGAAACAAAGTTTAAATCACTTGAGTCTAAAGCACCATTAGATGAATTCTAGACTGTTTAATTATCCAATTTAAACATAATCAAATGAAGACGAAAGTAAGGACACAAGAATTACATACAAAGATAAGAGTAGAGACTTCACACCACCACCATTAGAATCTTTTTCATAAAAAATTTAGGACTTCTGCATTTGTATTTCTTTCATATTTAGAGAATATTACAATAAGGATCAAAATATCTATACTTTCTTCCAACTCGCCCACTTTACATCAAAAGTGATCAAATATATAAGATCCTATTTCCACACTAGGCTACTAGGATTCAAACTACTACTACCTATAATGGTGGATCTAGTTACATTGAAAGAGAACAAATCCTAAACAACTTTACTAAAAATAGTAAATTTGTTTTGACCATATTTAATGCAAAACAAAAAATATCTTATACAATCATAGATCTGAGTAAAATTCGAATATGTTTTTCTGATGAGTCACCAAGTACATATGGCAACCACTCTGAGGAATCCCATGTGTTCTTGAGAAACTATGCCACCTTTGCATAGAAAACTAGAACCATTGTTGTGCAACTGCTACCTATAGCATTTGTTAGAAAACTCCATTTTATTGTAATTCGTGTAGATCCAGGTGGAAGAAAGTGATCGGGGACTTGTGTTTTCTTCAAAACTCATATTACAATCATCTCCCATTTTTCTTGCTAATCATGTGTGCCTACATCATTTGCGTAGCGAGGACTCACTACGCAAGTGATTTGTATGATAGTTTACTAGTCAAAACAACAACTATGCCCAGGAAATGTTTTTCGTTGTCACCCTTGTGAAAACCTTTCTCCATTATCAAATTTATGCTTCCCACAACTTTTATGACAAATCATAAGATGATCACATACCCAAAAAGACAAAAATGTGAACTTTCTTCAATCATGTCTCTGCTACCTATGCAAGTAGTTCTAGCCTCCTTCTGGCTTCATCATTTAGTTTCATCCTTTGTTTGAGATACATGTTTTCATTCCTTGATGTTAAGTTGTGTACCTTCAAAATTCCTACTTTTCCTGTGATTTCATGGCTCTACGATGTTTTCTTTGCAAGGTAAATTTCAAATTGTTCAAAGTAAATATGTCTTGAAACTCAGTAGGTAAGCTTGCACAACAAACTAGCAAGGCTAGGGTTTGGATTAAATAGGTGAAACATACCTTTGTTATATGAGAGGCGAGCTTATTCAGGGGATAAGATTGCATAAAAAACGGGCTCAAAAAAGTTTTTTTACATAACAAATAAGGCGAACACGGGATGTGCAGCAAAAACAGAGCAACAAGCTTTGTGTAGCGAATGATACCACACAGGGTTTTCGTAGTGAGGGAAATTTTCATAGTGTTTGCATGGCGAGGGGGATCGTTTGTGTAGTAGAGGGATTTAAAGCTTTCTCAGGAGACTATAGCTTATGCACAGGTCATGACTGCAATGAAAATAAAAAAATGTGGAAAATATGCATACATGAGTGGATAAGGAGTGGATTTAAAAAGGAAATTACTTGCAAAATATGACAAGACCTCTCAAGCCAATTTAAGTAACTTGTGTAGCAAATTTTAGGAGCACGCACCTATTTGAAGCTTTCCAATAGTAAAAATGATATGGAGTGTAATCATTGTCCCTTTTATGACCTCATCAGGTGTGATGTTGAACCATGATATATCTTTTGACATGACTTTCATCCCTAACCTATGACTCAATGTTTGACACATAATTTCCCATTTTGTCACATGATTTTAAACTAGGGACACAAGGACCTTTACAAATATTTCAGCATGATGGACTCTTATACTCCTTGATGGTGTATTATGAGATAGACACAACACTCTTTGAATCAACCTATGACTTAACTCTTTATTGACATCCATATTACCTTTTATTTGAAAAATGACCCAAGTATTTTGAGCCATCTCATGAGATAAACCACACACTGTGACTCAATTAGGAATTCCTTGGTCTTCTCAATACCAAGGCATGACTTTGCAAATTCTAAAAAAACTTAAAACCTTAGCTATGAAAATCATGGTGCTAACAATACCAAAGGTCACAAAGCAGCTAAATTCCGTAGATTGAGGGGTCCAGGCCCCCCACTCACCTCATGACACCTCCAACAGTAGGACCATCACAAGTTGTCTCTACAACACCATTTCACGACCATGTGCAATACCATGCTTTCCCTAATCATCAAGAAGGCCATAAAAATGAGGATTGTGAGATCTATATAAGTCAGGGGCACTATCTTAATCTTCAAAAGTACACCCCTATTCTGAATATAGTATATTTTGAATTATGTGGGTCCCCTACTCATACTACCAACCAATGTAGAGCTTTATATTCTCTAACCGATAGGTTGGATTTTTCCGCATTCAGAGTCAACAAAACTCGTCAAGGGTTCAAAGGAGGCCATTGAGGTGGAGGAAACTTCAAATGAGGATGGACTGGCAGAAGGGGACCATGATGATGCTACAACTTTGATGAGCAAGGGCATATTGCAAGAGATTGCTCGCTTCCATGAAGAATATGGTGTGCACATTGTAGAAATAATGCCCACTCCATCAAAGATTGTCCCAATCTGATTTCCAAATGGGAAGATTTGCAATGCAAAGAGGGGCCAATATGATCAATTATGAACATATATTTGTAGTTGAGGGAAAATACCCCAATATTAACATTGGCACTAGAGAAAGAACTAAGACTCGGGTTGATATTTAAAGTCCTCACCAGATCAAAGTCCAAAAATAAGTACCTGATAATACCAAATATGACCGTATAAGGAAGAAGGGATTTTTCAAATATGTAGTGGAGATGTTCATACAATTGCCTAGTTCTTCACTTCGTGAGGTTGCAGAACCAAGTTCTAAGCCAAATCCTCACCAACAAATGGAGCCCCGGGTAAGTCACAAAAGGTTGTTGATATGTGGTTACAACTATTTTTCGGCATTTTGGATGATGAACATCTTACTGGAAAGTTTCAAAACACACTCAAAGGGTCCTTGTGAATAGAAAGAAACTCAGAAGAGTCCATTGTTGCTAACCTTCTAGAAAGGAACGCAAGTAGGATACATAGAAGGAAGACGAGAACCGGGAGAGAATTCTAGTTGAACGCACACGTTAATAACTATGAGATCAAGTACATTATGATGGAATTAGGTTGTGATGTTAATATATTTCCAAGGAATATTTGGGAAGCAATGGGTAAGCCCAAACTTGTATATTCCCCTATCCAGTTCCAGATGGTGAATCAATACTGCATTTATTCAGTAGGCAAGATGAAAAATGTTGAAGTGGATTTGGACGATGTTAAAACAATGGCAGACTTTGAATTTATTGAAATAATGGGGGGAAAATATATGTACCCATCTTCATTAGGCATTGACTAGGCCTATGAGAACTATACTATAATCTATCTTAAGAAAGAAAATATGACCTTTGAATATGATGGTATGAAAGTAACACAGCCTCTAGACCCTTATCAAGGTCCACGGTATAGTGACCTAATAAATGAGAGCATGGAATAGGATGTGTTGGATAAAATCTACACTATGGCCGCAGGAAACCAAGAAGATTGCATTAACCATTTTGCAAATGGATCCATAAGTTGGCGTAGATCAGTATGTGAACAAAGACTTTGAAGCTTCTTGGGAAAATTGAAAACAATGCAAGTATGAGAACTTTTCAAGGCATTGTGAAACTCTCTGGACAATAAGGTGGATTGGAAAGAAGATTAGGGAGTGTCCAACATATGATGGTACTTCAGATTTATATATTTTTCTCATTAATATGGAGGGTGGGATTGTGACAGAACATAGACTCTCAGCACTTGACCTAGAAATGAAATATTCTCCATATAGGTGTTGGGATACTAAAAAATAATCTCTATCCACTTGGGATGAAATCAAGCTCTCTATACAACATTGGTTCCTTCTACTAACATAGATATTGCAACCAGAACAAGATCATAAGTAGAATATTCAACTAATATCCTTGGAGATATATGATGGTAAGTCTAACCCTATTGCATACATTGAGCATTTTTTACAAGTGTGGAAGGATGCACAATTATCTTCCTCTCTGTGGACACATCATTCCTTTCATTATTTGGGAAAAATTCCCAAAGCTTGGTACATGTAAGAGGAAACAAGAAGACAAATAGTACGTTGCCAGGTGTTAGGTTATGAAAAAGGTATAAATATCTTCCTTTTTCCCACATTTCATGATATCATCTTGATTGACTTTTCGGTTATTTAGGAGCAAATAGGATAGAAAATGAATAATATACTCTTTAGCGTTATTGTTGAAATTAGATTACATAGATCCTAAAATACGATTGGAATTGTCTAGTTTTATTACAGGATTGGTTCAATATTGTTAAACCCAAGATAGCAAAGGAAATATTGAAGATGTGCAAGCTATTGGAGGTTGAGGACTTTATGGCGCAAGGGAATTTTTGAAGATGATTGAGTTTCTTATATTGTAACTTTATAATAGTCAAGCAATCCTGAGGATCTCTCGATCCTTGGGATATCTTAATTTACTCAGATTATTGTAATATATAAGGGGTAAATAGATCCTGAAAAGATATAGAAGAATTGCACCCAAGAAATCAGAACATAGAATTGCTCTCTGTTAGCAGTTTTTGTAAATGTTGTACCAGCTATGAAATCAATAAAATCTTTGAGTGGTTTTACCATTTTTACATATCGAATTTCAAATAGCAGTCCTTCTAAGGACCAAGGGCCCAGTCTAAAGGAGTTGTTGTTTGACCTGTAATTGTATCAGTTCAATTTTTGTTTTGTGATTCGATTCTCTTTTACAGTAGTTAAATGAATGCATAAGTGTGTTGATGATTTTATATCATTTGCAAGAGATAGATATTTCCTTAAGCATTAGATGATTGTTGTTCCAATTCCTATTACTGAGATTTGATGCATGACAGTTCCTCATAAGTTCATATGTGTTGTTCCTTTCACTTAGTTTACATTTGTTGTTCCTTTCTGTTAAAATATAGTTGTTGTTCCTTTCAATAGAAGTATGATTGTTGTCTCTTTTTTATTAGATTACAAACTTTGTTTCTTTCCATAGATAGAATAATTCACCTTTTTCCTTTCCACTAATTTGATTCATAATAATAGTTAATTCTGCAAGTCTTTATTTAGATTCAATTATTGCTCTTCAAATGAATTCAATAGATTAATTAGTTCCTTTCCATTGCACAACTTTAGATTTCAAATCCTAGAATCTTTAATGAATGTTTGAGGAACTTGATTATTGATAAACTCATATTTTCTTTAACTACACGATTTTATCCTCTATGAACTATCTGCATAGACTTTGCCGATATTCTTGAGATAAAAGATGAATCCTCGGGTTGATAAATTAATGTTAAACTAAGGTTGTTTTAGACATCTTTAGACACCAACATTTTGGCGACGTTGTCGGGGAAGAATGTCAAAGGCAGCATAGATTGTGCCTCTAGAGGACGAGGTATTGAAAATGGAAGGTAAGAACCTACGCAGGAAATAAGTAAGATGCTTATGCCAATGCCTACCTCCAACTGATGCATTAAGAGGTTGCATAAGTGTTTTTCTTTCTTGATTTTCTTTTTTTTGTATGAAGTGTGTATGACTAAGAAGAAAGATCTTGAAAAACCAAAACCCCCACCAAAAATTACCAAAGCCCAAGGCTCGGTGCTCCCTGGAAGAAGCACTTTCATAGACGACATCATCTGAAAAGAAAAATCTCAATCTTCGGTTGGACCTAGAAAAAGATCTACCTAAATCCCTCAAGTGGCAGTTTCACCAACTCCATCCCATGCTGAGATTCATAGAAAAACTAAAGGGACTGAGCAAATATTTCAGAGCACAAATCTTCCACCCCTCAACCCTTTAGAAGAGGGGAACTCTTGTAATTTGGAGGAAGGAGAAGGAGAAACCAACGAGATAGCTAAGATAGACCCACCACCTGATCCCAAATCTCCTGTGAAAGAAGAAGGCATACCTGAAATCCCAGATAGAGGGAGTGCAATCAAATCCCCTAGAGGATCAGAGAACCAACCAATTCAAATAAAATATCCAGATCAAGAAATCCCTGAAGATTTCTGGAATATTTTCGATCAAATGGCACAACCAAATCCACAACGTCCCCAGACTTCACATTGGAATATTCGATAGTTGATCCAATCGCCAATGCCCCGATGAAGGCAATTCCCTACAAAACCTGCCAACCTTTCATGGATTAATCTCAAAAGACCTAGAAACATTCTTATTTGAATTTGATGTCCTACATAGAGGGTATGATTACACCTCTGAATCCCAAAAATTAAAATTGTTCCCCTCCACTTTGAAATAAGAAGCTCTACGTTGGTTTATGGGATTAGGGGGTAGAACTATAAACTCATGGGGTGAGATGAAACAAGCCTTCTTGAAAAAATATCAGGATTATTGTAGAACCGGAGACTTAAAATATGAAATCTTTAAAATGACTGCAAAATAAAATGAATCATTAGAAGAATATGTCGAGAGATTTCAATATAATTTACAAAGATCACCCTATGGTATGTTACCATGTGAAGTACTTAAGAAAACTCTGATTAAGGGTATGAAAGGTGAATGGGTAGAAACATTGAATTTGATGGGGAAGGGTGGCATTTATCAAGAAACTTATGATGACATCAGCCTATTGTGCATCAGGTGCTCAAGAGGAAGTTCACGGACTAGATCAGGGATGTGTATCCCCCTCACTAGAAATAATAATACTACCAGTGGGGGTGTTACACGAGATGAAGTTGGTAATCTCTTAGAAAAATTAAAAACAAATATTCTGAGCACTCTGACTACACAATTGGATGTATTACAGGAAAAATAGAAAAAAACAAAAGAAGAACAAATGTTGGCCATATTTTTCCATAGATGCAGAAGAAAACATGGTCCAAGGGATTGTCCTTTGGATGTGGTTCGGGTTTGCGCTATCTGCGCCAAAGATCACGACACAGAACAATGCCCATCACTTCCTGGACTGAAAGTTGTCTTTAGAGAAGTATAAGAAGAAACATAGTCGTTATATCTGATGGCTCTGCATTGTCAATGGAAGAATAGGCCTCCAAATACACTACAGGACCCTTCCTCTTTCTTCTCTGGATAGTATAATCAGCAGCAAGCTCCTGGTAGCACATGGTCGGGTCAGTCATTTACTGATCAGAACTGGCAGCCCCAACAATACCCACCTACAAATCCCACTTGGAAAAACCAGCCCGATGCAAATCCTTCCTGGCACAATCAGCCAACTGCAATCTCCACTTGGCCTAACTCACAATATCCCACCTCATCCTGTAAAAACTCAAATAACAACATCTACCCTTCAAAGTGGCCCAACATGAATACCCAAAACCAAAATTGGAATCAGAATTGGCAACGCCCCATAGGGATAAACAACCAACCCATGGGGATAGCCCCTCAAACTCAACCTAGGTTACAAGCACCACTCCAATTGCCCCAGAATCTGCAGTCACAATTGCGCCCTCAATTACCAGCCCAGCCTCACCCAAATACAAATAAAATTTCGGCTCAACTTGTCCAGATTATGGAGAATGTGGAAGGAGAGACCATCTCGGTAGGGTGCAACGAACTATGGTTGAGATCGAGGTGCATAATCTCTCCTAAAGAAAATAACGTCTTTCAAGAGCAGGAGAACAAAAAACAACCAACAATAACACCCTCGACTGTGGTAATAACAAAATAAATCGAGCAAGGGGGAAACACAGTTGAATCACAAGATCCTGATAAGGGTGCAATGCCCTCCCCTCCGTTCCCCGAAAGATTGATGATAGAAAAACCGATTGTATATCCCAACTTTGACATTGTAGGGGAACTCAAAAACTTATATATCAAGATTCCACTCTTGCAAGCTCTTCAAGACATCCCAATTTACGCAAAAATGATCAAGGAGCTATGTGGGAGAAAGATCATTAGAAAAATTAAAGATCCATCATCAACAGTTCGTGTGGTAGGAGCCTTGTCTGATCTAATTTTAGGTAGACAAGAACTGGTCAAATATGCAGATCTGAGGAATCCCATAGTGACAGTTCAGATCCAGGGATGTTCTTTTCCAAATACACTAGTTGATTTGGGAGTAGCCATCAACATCCTGACTATGGAAACCCATAATACCCTGGGTTTTGAATCCTTCGAACCCATCGCAATAATGTTGCATTTGGCAGATCAATCGGTAGTTCGACTAGTTGGCACATTACATGATATAGCCATCTCCGTTGACTCTTGGGAATATCCGGTGGACTTCCTCATCATCAACCCAAGAAGTGGACTTGAAGGGCATCCATTGATAGTGGGCAGGCCATGGCTTGCAATAGCATATGCATACATAGGATGTCGAACAGGTAATATGACAATCGCTAGAGGGGGTATCACAAAGAATCTCATTTTATATCCTCCTTCTAAGCCAAGACCAACTTTCGTATATCCACAATTTCCACCACTGTGATACCCAGAGAAGGATTTATGAGCCCCTCTTACGCAGGAAGAAGCCCTCAGACTTATAAACCAGCTAGAGGATGATGTAATCAATGGGTTTATCAATAGTCCAACCACCATGAGAAACCCGACCTACCAGATGCTCCAAGTTGTTCTAGACTGTGAAGCATAGGGAGAATTGTCGGAAGATTTAATGGAACAACAAATTCCAACTACAGTCGCTCATAACAGCAAACCTGTCGAGATTGCACCAGGGAGGTCTCTAAACATCAATACCAATTTAGATGAACAACGGAAACAAAAGCTAATTCAAGTCCTCTCCAAATACCAGCAAGATTTTGCATGGGAATATTCTAATATGAAAGGTATTGATCAACAACTCTGCACACACCACATTTATGTTGAAAAATATGCCCGGCCTATCCAATAGCCACATAAAATATTGAATCCTCACCACAGGGATATCATTAAAGAAGAATTACAAAAGTTGTTGGATGTAGATTTTATATATCCCATCTCAGATATTCGGTGGGTTTCCCCATTAGTGATCATCCCAAAGAAAAATGGGAAATGGAAAATCTATGTTGACTATAGGGAACTTAACAAAGCCACTCAAAAAGACCACTTCCTTTTGCCTTTTATCGATCAGGTCCTGGATACGTTGGCAGGAAAGAAATTATTTTCTTTCCTAGACAGTGTTAGTGGGTACAATCATATTCAGATTGCCCCAAAAGATCAAGATAAAACTACATTCACATGACCCTAGGGCACTTTTGCATACAGAGTATTACCCTTTGGACTTTCTAAGGCTCCAACCACTTTTCAAAGGGCCATTCTGAGCATATTCAATGATCTGATTAGTGAAGGAATTGAAGTCTATATGGATGATTTCACTCCTTATGGCGAAAACTTCGATCAAGCACTGAATAATATGGAGAAAGTACTAGAACGGTGCATTGCGACCAGGTTATGTTTAAGCCACAAAAAATGTCACATGGCACTAGAGCATTATATCTCTGCAGATGGAATTAGAGTAGATCCAACAAAAATAGAGGTAATCCTTAATCTACCTACACCACACACACAAACTAAGGTACATAGTTTCCTTGGCACTTCAGGATACTATCGTAGATTTATGGAAAATTTTGGAAGAACCACTGCACCTTTACATGTTTTGATTGGTAATGTAGAGTTTCAGTAGTCTGACAAGTGTGATGTGGCATTTGCAGGACTCAAGAAGTTGATCTCGACAGTGTCGGTGTTGAGGGGACCAAATTGGACAATACCATTTCACATCTCCACCAATGCATTAGATACTGCCATAAGTGCTATCCTCAGATAGGAAGAAGACAAGAAACCCTACGCCATTTATTTTATTAGCAAGAATCTTACTCCAGCTAAACTTAATTATACAGTAACAGAGAAAGAGTTTTTATCTGTTATACATGCCATCAATATATTTCGTCATTATATAACACTCTATCCGGTTATTATGTATAGTGATCATTCTGCTATCAGATATATAGCTAATAAACTGATTACTAATGGATGGGTCACTCGATGGTTATTACTATTGCAGGAATTTGATATCATCATCAAAGATTGACCCGGGAGAGAAAATCTTGTTGTAGACTTCCTATCTCTCATACCCAAAATAGACGACTCCTTAATATTCAAAGATCAATTTCCAGACGAGCATCTATTTTATGTTACTACAAAGCCACCTTGGTACGCTGATGTGGCAAATTATCTGGTAGAGGGAATATTACTAGAACATCTTTCATCAAGGGAAAGAAAACTAATCATCTAGCGTAGTGCACGATTCACATGGATCAACAGATCTCTCTTCCATATAGGAGTTTATCTCCAGATCCGCAGATGAGTACGAGATGACAAAATCTATGACATACTAAAAGCCAGGCATGATGAGCCCTATGGTGGGAATTTTGCAGATCGCAGGACTGGACACAAAATTTTGCATATGGGATATTATTGGCCCTCAATATTCAGAGATGTGAAGAAATATGTCCATACCTGCGATAGTTGTAAACGGATGGGAAAACCAGGTCAGGCTGATGAAATGCCTTTGAAAGCACAAGTAGTTGCAGAACCATTTGAGAGATGGGCACTAGACTTTGTTGGCCCCTTCAATCCAAAGTCCAATCAGAAGGCCTATATTCTAGTTGCAATGGACTACATGACTAAATGGGTAGAGGCAAAAGCCTTTACAAATGCAACAGAAGAAGTATTCATCAAATTTATTTTCAAATTATTCATACTCTATGGACTACCAAGAGAGGCAATTACTAATGGGGGGTCACAATTTACATCTCATAGAATCACCACCACCCTGGATAATTATCATATTAAACAAAGAATTACTTCTCCGTACCATCCACAAGCAAATGGGCAAGTAGAAAGCACCAATAAAGTCTTGGAGGCAATCCTAACAAAGACTGTCTCAAAAAACAGACAGAATTGGGCTTCTGAGCTCCCAAATGCCTTATGGGCTTACCGTACAACATGGTGTAATACCACTGGCTACTCTCCTTATCATTTAGTCTATGGAAAAGAACCCATCTTCCCAATCGATTTTGAAATCAAGACTCTAAGGATGGCCTAGGAAATCAGACTGGATCTTACAAAAGCACATAAACAACGCCTTCAGCAACTCAACGAATTGGATGAAGCACGTTTGTCTGTTGTAGAGCGCACAACTGTTATTCAACAACAAAGAACGACCTGGCATGACAAGCATATCAAGAAAAAATCATTTTAAAAAGGTGATTGGGCGCTCCTCTATGATTCCAAATTTCAGGATTTTTCAGGAAAATTACAGACACGATGGCTAGGACCATACAAAATCAATGAATTCCATGATAATGGCACAGTCATGTTAAGCACCCTCGACGGGTCTGGATCTCCATTTTGGGTCAATGGACACTGGCTATGAATCTATCATCAGTTGCCCTCAAAAGAATCTTTATAAGTAAGTAAGGATCCTACCGTTCAAATTTTGGTTGGCTGGGAAGGTAAGCCAACCACCCAAACTCCATAAATATTGAATTCTATTGACACTGTACATACTGTATATAATTTTTTTCTGTAGATTTTATTTAGTTTTTTTTATTATTTTTGATAGCCACTCGAGAAAATAAGAACTAGGGAGGATAACTGTAATGAACTCAATTAGCCCTCCTTTCTGTTCTGAACTCCTGCTTCATCTCATCACCCAGACCTTGTCTTTCGCAGAGAAATGAATGTATCATGTTCAACAGCAGCAATTGGGCAACTATAATGAAACTCGTAACATTAAAAAAACATCCACTACTTAATTTTGAAATAAACCAACCCATAAATGAATTTAGTTGATGACTAATCAACCTTGGATTCAAAAAAACACATTTCTAGGTTTCAAAAAATTACCTATTCAGATGCTTAAAAACCTAACAACTATCGTTGCTTTTGCACGCTTGCTGATCCTTTGAACGGAACAATTGGTGTTCCTTTTGTGCACTTGTTGTTCCTTTGAACGAAAAAATTGTCGTTCCTTTTGTGCGCTTGTTGTTCCTTTTGCATGCTTGTTGATCCTTTGAACGGAACAATTGTTATTCCTTTTGCGCGCTTGTTGTTCCTTTGAACAGAACAATTGCCGTTCATTTTGTGCACCCGTTGTTCCTTTCTCACACATGTTATTCATTTTTCTATTCCTTCCCTACATTGTTGATAAAACGTTAAACCATTCCTTTAGGGTACAACTTTCATCAAATAATTTTCACCAACATTATTTCTAACGATCTATCATTATTTTGTGGACTATCTCCCATACCTTATCAAATTGTTTATTGGATTGCTTTCTTCAAAATATCTTAAACCTTGTTCATAACCTGTAACCACCATAATTCATTTCTTTTCCCTTATACATACAAATACACTTAAATGATATCTCGCTTTTATATTATAATAAGAAGTCTTCAACACACTTTTACTTGGCATCCTTACACTTCTTTACGCCATCTCTTACTCTTAAGGAGTAGATGAGCCTCCCTTCATACACTTCTAAAAAAAAAAAGAGCAATAAAAATTTCTTTCTTTTTCCACAAAGAATAGGGTGTCTCATCACGAGCCAACCTACCATGATCATTGGATACTAACCTAAGTGACATTCCCACTATAGCTACCACACCAGGGCAATGGCCTTTGACATTTTCTTTTGTCAAAGGACAAGAGGTCTGATCACAAGATGACTTGTTCACTTAAGTTACACTCTATTGAGTGGCATTATCATCATCTGGATACCAAACCAGAATAATGGTCTTTTTTAGGGAAAAAATTAAATAAATTAAAAAAAAAAATTCCCCAAAGAATAGGGGGTCTCATCACGAGCCAACCTACCATGATCATTGGATACTAACCTAAGTGACATTCCCACTATGGCTACCACACCAGGGAAATAGCCTTTAACATTTTCTTTTGTCAAAGGACAAGAGGTCTCATCACGAGCCAACTTGTTCACTTAAGTTACACTCTAGTGAGTGGCATTATCACCATCTGGCTACCAAACTAGGATAATGGTATTTTTGGAAAAGACGATTCAAATAATTATCAAGGATACAAGCTCATCTAAGGGTTAAAAGGAAACCCTGTCTAGGCTATGGACGCCTGCTGGCAACAATGGCTCTGCCTGTGGTATGGAAGTTTACCTTAAACTCCAATTTTTTGCGTGTCTCTAGATTTCCTTCACTCAATAACGAGGCTATCGTTTCAGTTGTATTCAATAAAATGGAAAAGTAACAAAATTATGATATGTGGGATACTATTTAAATGAACAGATTTAATTTATTCGGCGTATGTATCCTTAAAGAATTCTTTTGAGTATATGTATATTTCAATTCCACGAAAGTGGACTAACATTTAATGATTACCATTAAAATATGTTGTTTGAAAATTAATCATTGATCCCCATTGGCGACGGAAGTACAATCATTACCCCTCACCATCAATACCTACACTCATTACTTTCCCCTACGCTGACGGTCGAGGTCAACCTTTATATTAATTAGGGGAGTGGACGCTCGACATGCTTCTCCATAAAGATAGTAATGATTGTAATAAATACCCACATTTGTAAACACTTGTTGTCTCTAATATTTTCTATTTTCAGTAAATTTTCCTCCAAGATGGTCTAACCAAGTCTGTTACCAAGAACAATAGTCATCCACATTTTCTCACAAAATGGGTGGTAGAGGTGTGCGCAGGGAGCCAACTTTACTACAGGTTACAGAGCAAGCAAGAGAAATCCTACACCATCTGGGGTGGACGGAGTACTTCAACCGTTTGCAAGGATATGACATGAATGTCACACTTGAATTCTTTCAGAATCTGTAGGGAGAAATCTCTATGGTGTGAGGCATATGAATCTCAGTCACCCAGAAAATATTAGTAGAGGTCACAGGCCTCCCTTACACGGGCATTCAGTGGATAGGAATATACACAGCACTGAAGGAACTTGTGTAAACTTTCACAGACCCTAGGGAAGAATTGGATAAGAAGGGAAAGGGACTTCATCCAAGTACCCTCAAAGAACCATGGAAGGAACTGGCAGGGATAATTCAGTAGTAAATCACATGTGATGGATGATACGACATAATTTGACCTTGCCACCTCAAATTGTTGGCAGCCTTAAAACAATGGCTAATACTTAATCTACCTTTCTTTCTAAATGCCATATTACATGAGGTTGCCTTAAGAACACAAAAGTCCAAGGATCCTGTTACTATTATCAATCACCATAGATTAGTTAAACTGATAACAAATAAAGAACTGAGTCAAACTCAATTGACCTGGGATAGTCTGATTGAGTCCAATAGACCTCCACAACTGGAGTAGCCTGAATTATGCCATGAAGACCCACCACAGGAAATTGAAGATAGACAGGAAGAGGAGACTACCACCCAAAGATAAATCCCATCTCCTCAAACCGAAGCTGAGGCAGACCCTACCCAAATCAAAAAGGCCCAACCTCACAAACACAGACATTAACGAAAAAGAGGAAGAGATCAACAGTTACCCCTAAAACCATCATTCAGACAAGGAGAAGAAGGAGACGAATTTAGGAAACAAATGAAGCAATTCAGGGTACAACAAAACAGCCTGATGAACTTCAGAATTATACAGAACAATCTCCACAGGATAATGTACAAGGAATTGGGCAAGCAGAATAGACCTCACAAAGAAATGATCAGGAAGACACCCAACCGACATTAGAGCATCTGACAAAACAATTTTTGAAGAGTTATGAGGTAGAAATAGCTCAGGTTTTGTGAAGCTTGGGAACCTCAATTGACAGAGGCACAAATAATCCAGAAAAAAGCCTAGAACAAGCCTCCTCTTCAAAACCAGCTGAATATTTTCCTGATATTGAAATGTCTTTTCCAAAGGACACAGCACAAGAAGAATCTCATTTTGAAATAAGAAGACCTATTGGATAGAAAGAACATTTGGAAGGAATAGAGGAACAACCATCTGTTGGCCAGAATGAAGAAGACCTTGAGACCTCTCATAAATAGAAATCATCCAAGAGCCATAAGAAAATTAGAAAGTTAAAAAAAGAAAACAAATTGTTGAAGAAAAAGGCTAAGAAGGATGAAGTATTAAAGCAGAAGGTGGGTAAACTCAAGGAAATTATTAAGGAATTGCGAAAATAGTTATAACAAGTAGATAAGACCCACAGAAGAAAGAAAAACAAAAGGGCCAGAGTGTAAGGAAGAAACCCTCTTCCTAAATAAGCAGTCAGTACAAATTTTGTAGGGATACAGACAGACCCTGAAGAAATAGTAGTAGAAGAAACAATAGCTCAGAATGAGGAAGTAATTCCTTTAGAAATACAGGAAACTATGACGGCTATAGAAGCAATTGATGTTGAGGTGTGTAAATTCTAACCTTGTACAATATCTACTGCAAGCTGATATTCAGAAAAGAACAGAAAAGATACAATGGCAAATACAAACATTACATAGAGATATTTCACCTGGATACCCAAACCAGGAAAACCAGCATATATTATATTCATACATTGTGTTACATTGTTTACAATACAATATACATATAGGAGCCAGTGGCATCCAAAACCCTAACCCAATGACTTGGATTAGTCCAAAAACCTAATTCCTTAACCGGAAACCCAATGACTTGGATTAGTCCAAAAACCCAATTCCTTAACCTTAACTAGGAAACCACTTCCAAGAAAAAACATGTGCCTAAAACCAATTCCTAATATCATGGTCTTGAAACATGTCAGTCCCTAAATATGTCGTCCCATGAAAATAGCGTCGGCCCGTAAATATGTCACGCACAAAAATATGTCGCCCGAAAATGGCACGCCTATAGCCCCTCAGACCTGTGGGCTCTCGCCTCAGACTTCGAGGGGCCCAGCTCTCTAACCCTCCTCATAACCCTCCTGTGCGCCCAGCGCAGGCGCTTAGACACTAGTACTCATGCAAAGAATATAACACATACCCAACAAGGTGCAGACAGACACCCTAGTATTAGAGTAAATAGCTCAACTTGTTGAGAAGAATGCTACCATCAGGAGATTGGAGGAAGAATTGATGCAGTCTCAACAAACCCTGGTTCAAAACAGAAATTAATTACTGACTATGGCAGAGCATCAGGAACACCAGTCCAAGAAACAGAGTGCTATTGTGGATAGACTGGAAGAAGATCTTACAAAGGCCCAACAAGCATTAAATCAATCTAGGGAGGAGATGGACGCTATGGAAGAATACCAAGCATCCCAATCTAAAGCACAGGGTGTCACCATCGATAAACTAAAGGCAGAGATGGGACAAGCCCAATGAGCATTTTCTCAACACCAAGATGATATGGTCACTAGGGTTGAACATCAAAATATTGGTAAAAAACTGAAGGACATGAAAACAACAGAGAGTGAGACCTATGTTGAGCTCACCAGAGCCCAAGGGAAGGTAAAAAAGGTACAAACCGAATTAGAAAAATATTTGGAGCAAATCAAAGAAATCTGTGATGTCTACTCTGATGATATTAATTGCAAAGCCCCTACCACCAATTACACTTTATTCTTGCTGAAATGATATATGTTATTCAGAGTGAAGGCCATCAAAGCAGGTAAACCTATTTCATTTTCCACTGTACCTAAGTTTATTTCATTTTTTAGAGAGTAGGACGAAAAGGTACAATACTTTCTGTGTGATTTGTACTTTCATAATTTCATTCTGGAAGAAGAAAGGAAAGATAACCCTGGCCCATTCCTAGGTGACATACAGTTTCAGGCATTTCTGTCATTTACTAAGAACCAAGTCAGATGGGATAAAGCTCATAAAACCTTCCTAAAGAGGGAAACTGGGCTATCTTTGGGTCAAGGGAGAACCTCCAAAGTCCTTTCCAGCCATTATGTGACATAAAACCTTTATGAAAAGAGGGGGGTTTGTAGACTCCTTATCCCCTATCCATATACAGGTTATACATTCAAGTATCACTCGTTTTAAAGAGCTTAAGGAAGAATCTCTTGCGTCTTCTAAAATGAGATGGGATGCATCCTCCAGTGAAGTAAAGAGTAGGGAACACTTTGGGTACAAGAATTTATTTGCATCTACCTTCAGAATAGAAAGGTATTCTAGATTTCTCCAAGAAGAAGGGCTTGCTTGGATTGGGTGCAGATATAATCCCCCTATCATCTGGTTTCCTCCAGAAATTTATCAAAAATATTATCAAATTAACAAGAAAAGGGAGCATGCTGCTTTTGGAGAACTCAAAAGAAGAAATGGATTCAAGAGTCCTGGTGAACCAACCTTCCACCTTACAACATTATTGCTTTACATGTAATATCTCATCTTGCATGAAGACATGCAAGAAGTTAAGATGGGGGGTATGTTAGGTTATGCAAAATGTATAAATATCTTCCTTTTTCCCACATTTCATGATATCATCTTGATTGACTTTTCGGTCATTTAGGAGCAAATAGGATAGAAAATGAATAATATACTCTTTAGAGTTATTGTTGAAATTAGATTACATAGATCCTAAAATATAATTGGAATTGTCTGGTTTTATTACAGGATTGGTTAAATATTGTCAAAACCAGGATAGAAAAGGAAATCTTGAAGATGCGCAAGCTATTGGAGGTTGAGGACTTTATGGCGCAAGGTAGTTTTGAAGATGATTGAGTTTCTTATATTGTAACTTTATAATAGTCAAGCAATCCTGAGGATCTCTCGATCCTTGGGATAGCTTAATTTACCTGGATTATTGTAATATATAAGGAGTAAATAGATCATGAAAATATATAGAAGAATTGCACCCAAGAACTCGGAACTTAGAATTTCTTTGTGTTAGCAGTTTTTGTAAATGTTGTACCAGCTATGAAATCAATAAAAGCTTTGAGCATTTTTACCATTTCTACATATTGAATTTCAAATAACAGTGCTTCTAAGGACCAAGGGCCCAGTTTGAAGGAGCTATTGTTTGACCTGTAATTGTATCAGTTCAATTCAAGGATGATTTTAGGGGCTAAATTTCGCTCATGGGCTAATTTTCCATGGTTTTTCCCAAAAAACGATTCGCCATTCTAAAAATGATTCGCCCAAATTCTATAGGATAAAATGATTTTACCTTAAAAATCGCCAGAATTTTATAGAAACTGTATAAAATACTTATAAATTTGAATATTTTTACAAAAATATCGCCAAACATTTATAGTAGGCATATGAAGGATTAGTAAGATTCGCCAAGGTTTCTACATTTTAAAATAAATTTCCATCCTTAAAATCATCCCTGGTTCAATTTCTATTTTGTGATTCGATTCTCTTTTACAGTAGTTAAATGAATGCATAAGTGTGTTGATGATTTTATATCATTTGAAAGAGATAGATATTTCCTTAAGCATTAGATGATTATTGTTCCAATTCCTATTACTGAGATTTGATGTGTGACAGTTCCTTGTAAGTTCATATGTGTTGTTCCTTTCACTTAGTTTACATTTGTTGTTCCTTTCTGTTAAAATATAGTTGTTGTTCCTTTCAATAAAAGTACGATTACTATCTCTTTTCGATAAGATTACAGTCTTTGTTTCTTTCCATAGATAGAATAATTCACCTTTTTCCTTTCCAGTAATTTGATTCATAATAATAGTCAATTCTGCAAGTCTTTATTTAGATTCAATTATTGTTCTTAAAATGAATTCGATAGATTAATTAGTTCTTTTGCATTGCACAACTTTAGATTTCAAATCTTAGAATATTTAATGAATGTTTGAGGAACTTGATTGTTGATAAACTCATATTTGGTTTAACTACACGATTTTAGACTCTACGAGCTATCTACATAGACTTTGTTGATATGTTTAGACGAATCCTTGGGTTGATAAATTAATGTTAAACTAAGGTTGTTCTTAGACATCTTTAGACACCAACAACAGGCACTTCAAAATTAGTTCTCCCATGATTTCGCATTTTCTAGGATGACTCCCAAAATCACAGTTGTGCTCCAACAATTTAAGAATATGTTGTTTAGTATTGAGTTTAAGACTAAACATCCACTTATAGTTTTCTATGAGAATGAAA
This sequence comes from Picea sitchensis, assembly GCA_010110895.2. Taxonomy (NCBI): domain Eukaryota; kingdom Viridiplantae; phylum Streptophyta; class Pinopsida; order Pinales; family Pinaceae; genus Picea; species Picea sitchensis. Next base: position 139,456 of record SNQJ01S0022042.1, on the reverse strand, counting down.
ACTTGCTTGAATATAGCTAGTATCCTTCCCCTATGAGAATACCCATGGCTTGTAGTAAAGTTGATAAGGACCCTAAAGATTCAGAGGATTGGAGTAACTCATAAATTTGACCTTTCAGAAATCCACCGAAAAAAGAGAAAACAAGAATACCATATTAGGTGATATCAGAAGCTCATACTCTCAACCCTTGAGGTTGAATAAAGTAAAAATAGGGAGTGAGAAGCATCCTAAGATTGCATCCATAAGTGATTATTGGTATGCAAAAAATATGACAAAGATACAGGCTCTATTGTGGGAGTATGAATATCTATTTCCTAAGAGATTTTCAGAACTGAAGGGAATCAAGGGATATTTAGGATAAATGATGATCAAATTAAAATTGGATTCTAAGTCTTCCATGCACGGACCATACCATCTGAACCCACGAGTCAAGTATAAGGTTAAGAAATAAATTGATCGAATGTTAGCACCTTGGATAATTTTTCCTATGGATGAGGTTGAGTGGATTAGTCCTATTACAATCGAGAGCAAGAAGGGTACTGATGATATAAGAGTTTGTGTGGACTAGAGGAGTCTAAACTTATCTTGTGTACAAGACCCTTTTCTTACTCCCTTTAGTGATGAGGTCTTTGACCAAGTAGAGGGAAATGAATCATATTCTTTTACATATGGATTATCATGATACCATTAGGTTAGAATTGCAGAAGAGGAAAAAATAAATATTACATTTACTACAGAATGGGGTTCTTTTGCTTATAATATTATTCCCTTTGGACTAAATAACGTCCCAGCTGTTTTCTCTTGAATAGTCATTGTTTCATTCCACAAATTTATTCATAAATTTCTTGAAGTGTATATGTACGATTGGACAATATATAGACTATTGAAGGAGCACATAGGTATACTCTAAGTGATGTTTTATCGTTGTAGAAAGCTATAAATTTCCTTAAACCTGAAGAAGTGTATTTTTTGTGTACCATTCGGAAATTTTCTAGGACATATAATATGCAGGGAAGGAGTTTTAGTTGATCCTGTAAAGTTTGTTGTGATAATAAATATGCCTCTGCCTACGAGTTATAAACAATTGCGGTCAACGTTGGGATATACTAGGTATTACCATAGATTTATCAGGAATTACGCAAGCATCACTACCTAGTTGGAGAAATTGCTGAAGAAATATAAAGCCTTCAGTTGGAAGTTAGAGTGTGATCAAGCTTTTGACACCCTCAAAAAAAAGTTGAGCACTACCCTTATTCTAGTATACCCAAACTAGAAAGTGGAATTCCATGTACACATTGATGCTATTGGAATTTCTTTGGGTGAAATCCTTTCGTAACCTAGTGAAGGAAACCTAGATCATCCCATCTACTTTGCTAGTAGGAATATTTCTCAGGTTGAGCGCAACTACACTACCATTGAAAGGGAAGGTTTGGATATGTTATATGCTTTAAAACAATTTAGGCATTATCTGTTAGGTGGTCATTTTAGATTCTTCACTGATCACTTTTCTTTAAAATATTTGGTTAATAAGCATGTGCTGGAAGGCAAAATTTGTAGATGGTTTTTGTTGTTTCATGAGTTTTATTTTGAAGTCATTGTTAAGACATGTAAATTAAATGTGATTCTTGATCATTTGTCTAGAATAGAGTTAGGATAAAGTTGTGGAGATGTAGATGACCAGCTCTCAGATGCGGATATTTTCAAAGTTTAATATATTCCTTATCACTTGTCTAACATTGCTTTATTTTTTAGCACAGGTGTTTTCCCTGAAGGTTATTCTGCAACTCAAAAGAGAAACCTAGTGGTTCATGCAACAGACTATCATTTGATCGTAGGTCAACTGTACAAGTTGGGATTGGACAGTATCCTCATACGATGTGTTATTGAACATGAAATATTGGATATCTTGTGGGAATGTCATAGTGGATTTACGAGAGGCCATGTAGGAGGTAAGGAAAAAAAATATATATTATAGGTAGGATTGTGGTGGCCAATTGTATTAAGAGATTCTAAAGTTTATGCCAGGGCTTGTGATGTTTTTCATAGGGTTGGTAAATCATTGTGCATGGATGAGTTTCCCCTACATATTTCTCAGACTCTTGAAGTATTTGAGAAATGGCAAGTTGACTTTATCAGATCGATTAATACACCAGGGAAAAACTCAAAGGCTAGATATATTATCATCAAAACTGATTACTTAACTCATTGGGATGAAGCATAAGCTATTAGACATTGTTCTATGGATATAGCGGCTCATTTAATCTTTGAGAACATAATCACTATATTTGGGTGCCCTCAAAGTTTAACTAGTGATCAAGGAGCCCACTTTATCAGTGAGACTATTGCTACTCTTACTCAGGAATTTCTCATTCAAAACCATAAGAGTAGTTTGTATCATCCACAAGACAATGGTATAGTGGAGGTGTTTAACAAAATACTAGAGAAAAGATTGACTAAATTTTGTTGCGCTAATCGATATGACTGTGATGAAAGGGTTCCAGTAGTATTATGGGGTTACATGACTACTGCAAAGAAACTGTATAAATGTACTCCACTCCAACTAGTTTATGGTCGAGAAGTTGTTTTTATTGCCGAATTAATCACTCCAAATTTACATATTGCACAAGTCACTTCCATGACAGATGATGAATCATTTGTGGAATGGGTCACAAAGTTGTTTGCGTTAGATGAAGCCCGATTTTTGGTCAATTTTAATCAAACCATCGAGAAGGCTAGATAGAAGGCTTGGCATAATAGACACATTAAGAATAATATTTTTGTGTAGGGTGATCAAGTTCTGTTATATGAAAGTAAGTATCAAAACATCCATGGAAACTACCAATGCATTGGCTCAGACCTTTTATAGTTGAAGAAATATATGTGTCCAGAGTTGTCAGACTCATGAAACTCAATGGAATTCTTCGTCTAGGTTGGGTGAATGGTGCATGTCTGAAGCCCTACATTTATGCTTGATAAGATAAATTTCACAATGCTCATATCACCGGGAGTGGTTACCATAGGTAGTATTTTCAATTTTTTTGTTATTTCCCTTTTATGTCAATGAAATGGTGACATTTCCAATTGTTGCTTGTCTTAGAGTCTAGTTGTCATTATCAATGTGTCCATCCCATATATCACCTTTGTGGTTGGGGAGGTATAAATAAATCCTTTTGTATTTAGTATCTTCCAAGTTTGCAATATGTTCCATGTCGTTGTCACCTTATTTGTTAACTATCATTGGTACCTTTTTGGTCACCATCCTATCATTACCCATTAGAGTCACTAAACTCCCAACAACTGTTTGTACCTTTCCGGCTAATTCATGGTGCATTATTTCATTTTCTATTTAACCGGTTGTCCCACCACTGGTTTCTGGTTTATGCTCTTAATTTCCCAAATCGCTCTTAGATATTTTTGTGTTCGATGGGCACATATGACATTAATATCGCATTACCTCCACATCATATCTCTTAATGACTACTAGTCATGTCACTTCCTAACTATTTCCTATATACTTTTCTTTTCCTTACTACTCGACATTATTTTGTTTTCTTCAAGTTAGTTTCATATCCAATCCTAGATCCCCTTGAACATTCTATGAGCCTGCACCCATGCCTTTGTCCATCAGTATTATTCATTTACCAATGCATTTCCACTAGGATGGTTTTCACTTTCGATCGAGGGTCCATTCCCAAAGTCATTGTTCCATAGGAATTCATCGATCCATGTGTCAAAGTATTAGGGGATCTTCATGGAAAGGTTGAGAAAAATCAGTTTCTTGACATTGATATCGAAGATGCATCACAATACCCACAGATGGAGATCCATATATTCATGTATTTCTTGGCTCAACCCTCTCGTCTAGTGAAATACAATGGGACTGGAAGTCATCCTTCATTCCCCTTTGGGAAACTACCTTTATAAATTTGTGTGACCTACCAATGTTCGACACTACTGGATAAGTCGCCTAGTGCACCAAGTTTTTCATCAACAAGGTGCATAATGGTGCTTTGTGGTTGGACTAGGCCTACCCCATCCACATCAAAGATATTCATAAGTTGACCAGCCTCTCCATGGAACTCCAAGATGTAACACAAGGTTTCTAGGGCTTAAGGAAGCACGACTAGGAAAAAGGTGAGATTAGTCTCTATGACAAATATGAAATGAGGCAAGGAGGTTGTGGAGCATAGATTGAACCCATTAACAATGATCAGGTCTGTTGTGCATGCTATATCATTGTAGGAAAGGTCATGAATAACTACTTGTAAGTTGAGTGCACACTAGACACCATAGTAGTGGTTGAGTTTAGTAAAAATGACACACCCCTAAACTAGTGCAAATACCTGCTCACAAAGATGTTATAGGCTTGTGCTAATGTGCATGACCAAGCCACATATTTCATCTATGGTTATGTTTTGGTCACATTTTCTATGTCTAAGTGGAAATCACCTCAGGGTCAAAGCCTCTCTCATGCTACAGACATTTGTATCACCAAGATCTTTGACCCTTAGCATAGTCACACTATTGTTGCTCACTTGAAAAAACAAAACACTACATTTATCCAGTGGCACAATGAATTGATTTCTTCCACACATTACCCAAGGATTCCACAAGAACTTCTCATAAAGAACACCCATAAAATTTGGTTTGGTATGAATCATGACTACACTCCATTTCCTTTCTATCTGGATGAGGAAATTCTGGACAAGGAATTCATGGGTTGGACAAGAGTTACAAAGGAAAATAAAATATCATGTAATACCTACTTGATGCCTCCCATATCGAAATAGTCATCTCCTAAACATACACCTGGTGCAGGCCCCATCTTGTCAAAGAGAGATAGAATTCCCTCAAGCTCATAGGAAGGGGAATACGAAAGTGAAGAGGAAGAACTACCTAAGGGCAAGTTCATATTTCATTCTCCTCCATCCGAGAGTATTCCACCATCACTGGTAAGTAGTTCTGTGAGGTCTTTGCTTCCACTTTTCTTATGAAGAAACCACCCAATGATTATTTTTCCAAATATACTTCCAACCCCATTATCACTGGGGCCATTCCTATGTCTTCACTTCCACCCTTGACCTACACCACTACACCCTTTCCCTCCTTTGTTATGAGTATCACTAATTATTGATGATCCACCAATCCAGACTCAATCCACTTCCGCCGTAGAAGCATTCACCTGCCAATTTTCTAGTTCAACTAAAGATGCCTCATCTTCCACTCCATCATACCCTCACCATCATATCAACACTACTACACCTTCCTCTACTACCTCTTTCATGATGACCCAAGAACCACCTTCCCCATTCCATCCATTGTATAGATTTTGTAGGTTCAGATCCCCCTCGACACTCAACCCGACTCTATCCTCTCTACAGGGGATGAAGAATCATCTAACATACTAGAACAAATGAGTCTGGATCCTCCTAATAATCATATGGACACCTAAAAATATACTCACTCGGCTCATAGTACTAGTTTTGTTAAGGAAAAGATTGAGTCAATGCTACAGGATCCCCAACAGTTTCGAGAAATCTTAGAATTGTGCCTTGAGTGCATAAATGTGATTGAGACACTTTCTCCCGAGGTTCAATCTTGGATTGTCTGTAGTATTTATACTACGTCTCCTAGTCCTGATGGTGTTGGCACCCCCAGCCTATCTGAGCACTCAGTCACTAGTGAAAAAAAATTGGATTCTTGGCTTCCCTTAGATCAATCACTAATCGGTGGGGAGATCATAGCTTGGTCCACTCGACATATTTTCCATCTCTTTTGAGCCTTGATGGATCAGCTTGAGCAAAGGATTATTACAGTTGAGCATACCAAAAACAATCTCACACAAAAAATGAAACAACTTTACATGAACATCATTGTAGCATCATCTGCTAGAGAGCATCAGCATGGATTGCGGGTGTAGGACAAATCCATTGTTGTGGCCATGTCAGATCTATATTTTCAAGTCTAGAAAAAATTTAGACATGTAGTATCAGAGTTGATAGAAGACATTACCCTAGTTGTTCTTATAGAATGAATCATGATTATTGCAGATGCATGGATGCAAATCGTAGGGAAGTGATTTGAATTTATGAGCAAAACGAACTGACTAATAGACTGAATAGAATAATACAAAGATATGGATAACAACAACAAATATCCAGTGAACAACAAATTCTATTGAATAAATGAAATAGGTTGAAACTGTAAAACTGCAGAGCTGAAAACAACTTTCTTGAATGGTGGTAGCTATCTCTGATAAGATATGTGGCTGCTACGCACATCCATCTAAGAAGAAATGATTACAATGAGGCTCCAGAGGACTTTTTAACATTACTCATGAATTCCAAAACCATAGATATCCAAAAACCTAACACTAGGAGGTGAAACGCCAAAACTTATGTGGGCCCCGCTGGGTAAGTTGGTAACTCAACTTCTCGGGGTAGTAAATTTTGCATACGACCTCTGTTTTAGGCGTGTGATAGCCCATTGGAAAGGTATTTTTGAGAACTACACATTATGATTTCAAACTCTAACTTCGTCTACAACTAAATGTGGAAAGACAAAAAAAAATTCTTTAGGGCCCCAAAACAGCCCTTGAAGTACAGAAAGATGTGCTGACATGAAAACTTCCAAAATAAGCCAGTTGAATTAGGTGGGTGGCCACCAATATCCACCTAGAAGATGTGTAGGGATTTAGACAACCCTGGAAGTGTAGAACCCACAATTACAAAGAAGTACATAAGAACATTGTGAACTAAAAATTATCAACAGGATCCAGTTGGAATAGGTGGGTAGCCACCAATATCCACCTAGATCAGTCCTCCCCCCTTAGGAAGCAATGGTCTCCATTGAATTGAGTTCCCCCATCAGGTGAGGAAACTTCTACTAAAATTTTCCCTAGGTGAGACACTTTCCTTGGTGTAGGAGTTTCCCATCCTTGACAACCCAATAAAGTTGGATCCTCTGCTAGAAAGTTCCCTTGACTTGTGTTTCCACTATCTGATTAGTGGATGCTTGTTCTATGCAGTTAGGGTTGAACTCTGTTGGTTCCATTTTTTATGCAATCTCTGAGGTGTCCAATAGTTGTGAAAAATATGGTCAAAGGAGGTCCACATTGAACACTGGGTGCAAGCCAGGGAAGGGTGGAGTGTTGAGCTCAAAATCATTGATCCCCATAGCCTTGGTGATAGTGTAAGGCCCATAGCACAGTGGGCAAAGCTTTCAATGGGGCCCTGTAAGGCGATATTTCTCCAAATGTAACTAGACCTTGTCTCCCACCTAAAACTAGTGTGATACCCTGTGTTGATCATGGCATTGTTTGTACTTAGCATTGGATTTCTGCAAAATCTCATGGACCTGCTAGTGGATGTGTTTAATCCACTCAATGAATATGGTGTCTTTGTCGACCTCAAACTAAACATGGGAAGATTCTTCTTGTGTGGTTGCAAGAGGTAGTAAAACATCAATGGGGACTAAGGGTTGGAATCCTTGCCCCACCTGAAATGGGCTATGGCTGGTGAATCTATGGAGAGTCATGTTGTAGTTGTGTTGAACATAGGGAAGAATCTCATCCCATGTACAAGGATTCTTAGAGTTGTACATGTGCAGGATGTGCACAATCATCTAATTGATGACCTCTATTTGGTCATTGGTTTGGGGGTGGAAAGCAGTGGATTTGGTGAGCTTGGTGTCCAATAGTGACTAGATACTCGACCAAAATGTGTTGAGGAACCTATTTTCCTGATCGGAGATGATGGTCTGTGGTATCCAAAAATTGACCCATATGCATTCGAAGAAGAGCTTGGAAGTATCTGTCGCTATGATGCTCTTCTTGCAGGCTGTGAGGATGACCATCTTTGAAAACCAATAAAATGCCACAAATACACAATCATTGTCTTGCTTGGTAGATGGAAGGATATACATGTAATTCATCGAGATGGATTCCCAAGGCCTCTCGGGAGTAGCAAGAGGGGTGTATAAGACTTGATTCTTGATGGTTGGGTTGGAAATGGCACAGGAAGTGCAGTATTGGATATAATTTTTTATGTCCTTTCAAAGTTTTGGCCAATAAAAATGTTTCTATAGAATGACCACAGTTTTCTCCATGCAAAAATGTCCTTCCATCTGACTATAGTGAGCCTCCCAAATCATCTTTACACGTTTGCTTGCAAGAACATAGAGATGGCCCAGATAGCATAACATTCCATCCTGAATGTGAAAATTGGTGGTGTTTTCACATGTACCCAAAATATGATAGGTGGTGGTGAAGTATGGATCCTGCTAATAAAGTTGGGGACACTCAGATGCCTCATGTCCACAGGAATGGAGCACGGTGGTGAGTGCAGCCTTGGGAGGTTGGCTAAGGCAGACAGTGGCACGATTTTTTCTCCCTGTCTTATACTTGATGTTGAGATGGAACTTCTGCACGTAGGTGGACCAATTATAATGGTGGTCGTTCTACAACTTCCCATGTGTCTGTATGAACTGCAAAGGCTTGTAATCAGTTTGGATGATTGTCTCATTTCCCAGAATGTAATGTTTCCATTGATGATAGGATTTCATAATGGAATAAATTTCCTTGTCATAGGTGGGGTATTTCTAGATAGTATCTGAGAGTGTCTCCCTATGGTATTCTATCGGATGATCATCCTAAGTGAGAAATGTTCCTACAACATAGTTGGATGCATCAGTCGCAATATCGACCGATTGTTTCATATCAGGTAAGGAGAGTATTAGAGTTGTGCACAAGCGATGCTTCATATCATCAAATTCTCATTGTTGCTCCTTCCCCCACGCAAAATTTTCCTTGCCACTGCCCTTGGTCACTTGGCTGAGGGCCCATGCAATATGGGAGAATCCCAACATGAACCGTCGGTAGAAGTTGGCCAGTCCCAAGAAGCTTTGAAGCTCAATTAGTTTGGTTGGGGTTGGCCAGTCATGGATGACTTGGATCTTAGATGGATCAGCATGTAACCCATGTTCATCAACAATGTATCCCAAGTATTGGACCATATTCATGCCAAAGGATAATTTTTCCAAGTTGGCATATAGCTTATGCTACCGCAGAGTGCTCAAAACCTATTGAATATGTTGCATGTGCTCCTCCCAAGTTCTGTTGAAGATGACGATGTCATCTAAATATACCACCACAAAAGAGTTGGTGAAGGGTCTTAATACATCATCCATCAATCTCGTGAAAGTGGTTGGTGTATTTGTTAATCCAAAGGGCATGACCAACCATTCGAAGAGACCTTATTTAGATTTGAAAGTTGTCTTCCATACATCAGTTGGTTCGATGGGAACCTGGTGGTAGCCAGACTTTAGGTCAATCATGTTGAAGAACATTTCCCCCTTGAGTTGGTCAAGAAGGTCATCAATTCTAGGAATTGGGTACTAGTTCCTGACTGTGAATTTTTTTAATTCTCTGTAATCAATGCAGAGCTGCTAGGTCTCATCTTTCCTCTACACTAGTACAATTGGGCTTCCACAATGGGATGAGTTGGGTTCGATGTGCCCCTTTTGAAGAAGCTATTGGATCTGATGCTTTATTTCTTCATTTTCCATCAGTGAGAGACGATATACTAGTCCATTAGGTAGAGGTGCACTGGGGGTTAGAACAATTGGATGCTTGACTTGGCAGTGTGTCAGTACCCCGATGGGTGGGGAGATGATGTCTCTATATGCTTCCACGATCCCGTCCACTTGCTTCTTCTACAATGAGAGGCTTTGTGTAGAGGCCACAGATGTGGAAACGACCTTCTTCTTACTATGAGCCCAGATCACAAAGAAGAAGAACTTCCCAGTCTGTGAAATGACCTTACTACATTGCTTAACAGATATTAAAGAAATAGTGATAGGTATCGCTACCTCTGGTATCTTGTATAAGTGTCTACCCAAAGTAATAATAACAATGTGGGGTATAGAATCATACATAGCATGTTGCTTCCAAAAATATGGTTGTATTAAGAGAACACCACAAACTTCAAGGGGAGAAATAAAACATAATACCTCATCTTTGAAAGGCTTTTCGTAGGGAGAAAGACATTGTTGGTTGACACAAAGATCTCTTCCTTGGCAAAGCCAGTTGATGGTGTAGGATTGCGGGTGTGATGTCGTTGGAAGTTCAATCCATTTGACAACCTCTGTTGATAGTAGGTTCTTCTGACTGTCACTATCAAMAATGAAATGAAGTGGATTCCCTTTACCCACATATGTGAGTGAAAGAGGCATACTTTTTCCTCTGGTTCTTCTGGTTCGCTTAGATGCACTTTGGTGGTAGTGACAGTGGCACTGGGTTCATCATCAATAATCTTMTTCCCTCCTTATAGATTTGATTCAGATACAAAATAAKACTCTGACTTAGAATCTTTCATCTCAACCATAAGTGACTACTTGGAGTAGAATTCTTAGGTGTTGTGCCAAGGGATTTCATGGTTTGCAGACCATTTTCTTATGTCCTTCTTAGACTTCTCATTACCCTTCTTGTGTTGCAGCTTGGACTGGTTATCTTGAGAGTGGCCATATTTTCTTTTTCCCTTGCTGTGTGGTTTGGGGTCTCCTTTTCCCTGCTTTGGTTGTGAGGATTTTGCAGATCCAAACTCTTGCCTCTTCTGCTTAAATTTTTGCTAGATCTTGACAACATATATATAAGTCATACCCAATGATGCAATGTACAAAAAATCCATTTATGTTTGAATGTATCTATGCAAAAATATGTGGTATTTGAGCACCAAATGTCACTCAGATTATTTGATACCCAATTTGGTGCACAAGGTATGGAAAATATTGGTGAAATCCGGTATTGTCTAGTCCCTTTCCCGACACAGGGTGGTCCATCTTGTGTACTAGTCCTCGTAGATTCCAACAGGGTAGTACTATTCTTTAATGGAATCCCTGAAGGAATCCCATGTGGGGTCGACTGCAAATATTGCATATTTCTCTATGGACCTTTGCTCAAAGTAAGTATCCCACCAGTCCTTAACATGGGGGACAACCTTAAGGAGTGCAAAAGTAATATTTTCCCTATCGAAAAATTTGTGGATCGAAAAATACCCTTTGAGCAGAATCAACCATTTATCTACAACATCTACATCTATCATTCCTTAAAATAATGGAATATCAAAATTTACCTGTACCTTGAAGGGGGTTGCATGGCCTCTTGATGAAGATGCTTCTTCTGTGGGAAACTATTGAAGGATATGTGAAAAAAAATTCCATCATTTTGCTCCTTTGTTGTGCAAGGGATTCCTCGAGCATCATTTTAAAAGGATCTCCTTCTCCATTATATTTATTTTCTTCCCCCGTAGATTTTTGTTTGGCTCAGCGTGAGCGATCTTGAAAAGGCTCGACCGGTTTGAGTCCCAACTTCTTGTACCCAGATCTTGTAGGGGACATGCACAAAGAAAAATAAATGAAGAGCAAACTTCTCTGATATCACTAATCTGTATTTATGAGTGGAACTAATTGACTAACATACTGAATAGAATAACATAGAGATACGGAGAACAACAACAGATATCCAATGAATAATAACCTCTATTGAATAAATGAAATAGGATGAAACTGTAAAATTGTAGAACTGAAAACAACTTGCTCGAATGGTGGTATCTATCTCTGAGAAGAGATGTTCTTGTTACGTGCATCCCTCTGAGCAGAAATGATTACAATGAGGCTTTAGATTCCTTTTTAACATTACTCATGAATTTCAAAACACTATAAATCCAAAATCCTAACCCTAAGAGGTGAAACACCAAAATTTATGTGGGCCTCACTAGGTAAGTTGGTACCTCAACTTCCTGGGGTCGTAACTTTTGCATACGACCTCCATTTTAAGCACATGGTAGCCCATTGGAAATAGTTTTTTGAGAACTACACATTATGTCATAAAACTTTGACTTCGTCTACAGTTTGACTATCGAAAGCCAAAAAACCATTGTTTAGGGCCCCAAAATGGCTCTGGAAGTACAGAAAGATGTGTTGACGTGAAAATTTCCAAAATAAGACATTTAGATTAGGTGGGTGGCCAACAGTCTCCACTTGGAAGATGTGTAGGGATTCAAACATACTTGGAAGTGTAGAACCCAAAATTACAAAGAAGTACAAAAGAACGTGTTGAACTAAAAAATGTTAATATGCGCAATTTGGAATAGATGGTTGGCCACCAATATCCACCTAGATCAGGAAGGAAAATAGTCTCCAGCACCAACTTGAGACTATCAAACTCTAGGAGAAAGATTATCTCAAGGCTCTACGCGAAAATATCACCCAAGTCATTTCTAAGGGTGATAACATTTGTTCATCCCTCCATTCTTGGGTTGGTGAATGTCGGGAGCTATTTAATATGGTCAATGATTGGGTTGGACTATTGGAGCACCGCAGCAAGTCGATTGAGGAGTTGCATGCACATCTTAACCAGTTGAACGTGGAAGCATGGGCTATCGATGATCTCATCGACTAGCAAACCAAGTTTGTATAGATCCAAGTAGTCGAAGAAAAGATGGATGCACTACATGAGGCTACTCAATCCATGAAGAAAGAGATCAGGGAATTATGTCCTATGGTCCAATCTACTTATATCCCACTACAACATCTAGATTCAGTTGTTGACTCCAAATGGAATGTCATGTTGACCACCAAGCCTGAAGAGATGACTGTTGATGTGGGCCAAGAATTTGTCATGGGTGCATCCATTCTCATTAGGAAATGGTAGGAAAGAGTGGACCAATATGACTAGTTCCACCAGTGAGAAGTGCATATAATCCCTGATTTGGGCCCTCCATTTGAGGGAGACCATAATAAGGAAGAATTAGTTTAACTCGAGATGAGTCAAAGGTTGTGGTCGAGGCCTGTTGGGCCCTCCATTTTGAGAAATATTTGTTTTGCGAAAATGATAACGTTTTGCAGAAAGCCAATTTCAATAGTGTCAGTAATGAAAATCGATCATGCGTCAGCTGGATGAGTAGCGGAAAGAGACAAGAGCTTCGAGGGCATGGAAGAAAACAACAGAAAAATCAAGAATCCAAGAAGCGCCCAATGGAAAATATAAATATGGATATATGTAATGCAAAAAGGGTTACGATATGTTATCTTTATCATTACTATCATTTTTATTAAGTCTCGAGAAGTTATTGTAAAGGTTCTTGAATGTTACTTTGCTTCCAGAGAAGCTTAGAGTCTGTAATGGGTATAGGGGAATACATATCGATGCATGAGATATTGTATGAGAGATGTACTCTATGTATCAAGGATTTTGAGATGTTGTTAATATAAGAGATGTTTTGGACCCTAAAAGTTTGTTATGTTGTGTAAGAATACCTGGTTTCTATGCTGCATAATTACTTTTTTCATTTGCATTTAGCATATAATTACTATTTTTGAATGTCCTCTTGCATATAAATGTATGAATATGAATATGATAATGATAAACCTGATGATGCATTCTATTTAACTCACTTCACCACACACCCGTTTTTGCTGTGCTTCTGATGATACCTTCTTCCCTCGCAGAAGGTTGAATACGTTAGTGCTCCTAGATTTGATATCTTTTGTTGGAAACCTCCAAGAACCTCGGTCTCCAATTTTGTGCCAAAAACTCAGGCTAAGGGTGGAAGGAAATGGATTTGGTGAGATTGGTGTCCAAAATCTACCAGTGGCTTGACTAGAATGTGCTCAAGAATATGATGTCCTGATCTGATAAGATATTTTGTGGTAGATCGGTGTGTACCCATACATTCTCTAAGAATATCTTGGTTGTGGCCTTGGTTGTGATACTTTTCTTGCATGCGGTTAGAATGGCCATCTTAGAGAATCAATCAAAAACCACGAATACACAGACAATTCCATTCTTGGTGGAAGGAATACCTGACATGTATTCCATAGAGATGGATTCCCAAGGCCCATTGGGGGTAGGAAGAGGGGTGCTCATTCCTTATTTTTTAATGGTTGGATTGGAAATGGAATAGGAACTGCAGGATTTGATATACTTACTAAAATCTTGTCAAAGCTTCAACCAATAGAAATACTTTTTTAGTACTTCTATCATCTTCTCCACACCAAAGTGTCCTACCACCCGAATGTAGTGGGAAAGTGGCCTAACTGTAGTGGGCTTCCCAAATAATATTTGCACGCTCGCTACAACTGGGGGTAACTTGAGGTAGTCATCGATGTGATTGGTGATCCCTTTATTATACTTGATGTTGAGGTGAAACTGTTGAAATCATGTGGACCACTTTTGATGGCGGACATTCTGCAATTTTCCATGTGTCTGCATGAACTACAAAGGATTTTGATAGATATGGATAATTTTATCCTTTTGTTTAATGAAATGCTTCCATTGGAAGTAGACTTGTATGATGAAATACATTTGTTTGTCATAGGTAAGGTACTTACAGACGAAATCTGAGAGTGTCTCACTATGATAGGACATTAGATTACCATGTTGAGAGACAATGACACCAACAACATAATCGGAAGCATCAGTCTCAATCTAAAATGGTTGTTGTAGATAGACTAATGTGAGCACTAGCGCTGAGCAAAAGTGATTTTTTCAGATCATAAGAAGCTTTCTATTGTGATATTCCCCACACAAATTTGTCTTTGCAACCACCCTTGGTCACTCAGCTGATATCCCATGCAATATGGGAGAACCCCAATATAAATCTATAATATAATTTGGCAAGGCCTAAGAAGCTCTGAAGATCTATGAGAGTTGTTGGGGTTGTGTAACGACCTCTCTGTTACGACTAGAAATGTGAAGCACAATAGGTAATTTTTTTTTAAATCATTAGGACATTAACATCAACACATAATTCATAGAAGCGCATAAATAAACAAAATCATAATTAAAAGCAGTGCAAGCGACTCATTATCGAAATCAATAACGACGCAACCAACACATCAACATAAATTATAACGACACCTGACCAACACATTAACTTAATAGCGATGCATTTCAACACAACACATCAACTGAAGAAAATTACAAATAGTGGTCAACCCAATACTAAATATTAAAATTATTAGCAGCCCAACCTACCCTACAAGTTTAGGACCTCCAAGAAACATAAGAAACGCTCAAGCCCAGGATTCATCCGATTGATTTTGACCACTTAAGGTCTCAGGGATGGCGATTGTTCTGAGGAACAAGGAGGTGTCTAATCCCACTAACACAATCAATTCGAAAACGAACTAGCTCAATCAATCAACATTATTATTGTTCATGGTGCAAGAGAATTTAAATACTCAATCATTCATACATCGATATCATTCATGACGCATGATAAATTTACTTTATTTTGCATGGTGCAAGAGAATATAATTAATAAATCAATCATATGTCAACATTATTCTAAGGGTGCAAGTGTAATCAACTTTATTTCATAAGGCCCAAGATATTATAATGGCTTAATCAATCATATAAAAACATAAGTTAAGGTGCAAGTGTAATCAACTTTATTTTATTTTCATGGCGCAAAAGAAAACATATATTTAATTTCAAGACGTACGATTAATCAATTACTAAATTAAACAATACATCCACATTATTTTTGTCACACACCCAAGATAGGCATAAAAAACATTTCGCCTTTTTCTCAAGGGACACAATTCCCTGAATTCCTATAGGGGCCTAGCGCAGGCTAGCTCTTCCCTTATCCTCCTCCTTGTGACCCCTATCCATGACCATGGGCTTAATTTAAATGACGTGTCACATTTCATGACTTTCGAAATTCTGACGCAAGGATCACTATCTCCTCCAACTCTCAAGTTCCGAAAGGGATTAATGACCATTAGCTCCCTCCGCTCACGTGACCATTTCCATGACCACAGGATTAATTTAAACGACGCGTCAGATTTATCGACTCTGGGGATATTAATGCAAGGCATTCCAACTTATCCAAGTCTCAAAACCCGATTAGGTGCCTATAAAGTGCTATCCCTCTCACGTATGATCACGGCGTGACCTTCCTCTAGGACTGGGTCCCAGCTCCCATATTTTTCAGGACTTCGTGATTCGGATAATCACGAACAGTTCTTCCTTCCTTTCCAAGTCTCCGACTCATGAAGATATGACGGATCTAAACCCTATGTTAATCAATGGCCCAGATTAAGTCAGCAATTTTCCTTCGCGACTTTCGGAAAGTCTTCACTTTCGTTTTCCCGATGACCAAATCCCTGAAACCATGACCAAGCTAAATTGATGGTTCACATGTCTCTCTCTACCCAACGGTCTATATTCAATTGGGATTTCTCCACTCACAAAGTTGGAAAACTCATCCAAATCCTCCTCCTTGGAATCCCAAAGTCCGAAGGTCCGAAATTCTTCCACTCTACAGATCAACGGCTCTGAGACTCCCACAAATAAACGGCCCAGATTTTGACGGGACTTCACATTTCACAATTCGAGAGTTCTAACTCTATCCTTTGACTTCCCTGAGTCGCGAGTCAGTGAAATGTTGATCTCCCTGCATGTGTCCCTTCTCGATGGACGGTCTAGATGATTTCATGAATTCTTACTTCGCGAGTTTTTTCCTCGTCTCCACCTCTGATCTCCCGATACCCGTTTTCATGAAATGTATGGATCTTTGCCATGTGTCCTTTTGGATCCAATGGTCCAGAATAGATTTGCGTTTCGTGATTCCTTAAAACTCCGCCCGTTGACTCTTTTGATGTGTGAGTCAGCAAAATGTTGATCTCCCTCCATGTGTCCCTTCCGATGGACGGTTCCGATTTCTTCAGGACTATCAAGAATTTGACAAGTCCACTCTCCTACCTACACAAGGGGTAATATCGATGACCAAGGTATTTAGCAATGGATCTTGGGATCTACGGTCTCGATTTCATTGCTACTTGCAAATACTGAAGGGGTCGAGGTGTTAACTCCTATGCTCCTTCTCTAGATCCATTGTTCCTGACAGAACTGGGATAATTTTGAAAGGATCTCATCCGTTCGCTTACCAAACGAAAGGATACTCCCTTTTGATAATTGGAATCACTATCCTTTCTGAACATAGGTAACGAAATTAACTTTCTCGGAGCTTCAAACTCCCACGACTCTGAAACCTTCAAGAGATAACTCCTTCTTGTATAGGGTTTTCCAGACCTGGATCTCATGAACCTTCAGATGGTTCTTGGGAAATTATACCTAATCTTATACCAAGTTCTCTTTGATACCAAATGAGACAAGCAAAGTTCGCTCACACAACAATTATCCAAAATACTTGGAATATAACAAAGTAATCCATATAGGATTGTAAATAATAAATGAATATATAAGATAAGATAATAAGATGTTACAATTGAGAATTAGGGCTTGTTTATATACCCATGTAGGGGTGCCCTTAACCAATAGTCATGTCCTTAGAGACATGCCCTTTCATTATTAATAATTATTATTTATTAATTAGTTATTATGATATGAATATCGCCTATCTATTTATATGTGTATTTATGTTCATAACATATAACTCCTTCTTGTAAAGGGTTTTCCAGACCCGGATCTCATGAACCTTCAGATAGTTCTTGGGAAGTTATACGTAATCTTAGTCAGGTTTTTGGGTAAGGGCTTGGGTAACTTTCAAAGTTCATAGGCTACTGACCTGAATGAAGTGCCTTCCTGACTCACCAAGTTATGATCTATAACACTGGGGTAGGGTATTCTCATGGGTTTACCGTAGCGGTAGCCATACCAAGAATCTTACTCTGACTCTGAGACAAGGTGCAATTCCCTGGGGGAGGTTCCTTCGATGGATTAACTAGAACACCAAGAGAATCAGGCAGATGGGACGATTCTCGATGGAACAGACTCATGTTTCGGACTTACTCATTTTATTCAGAAACCAGTTGTGGCTTATAAGTATTCAATTCAAATTACTAAGAATAAAACACTTATGAGAGCCACTAGGCGTGATGCAAATGCTAAGAGGGATTCTCCTTTCCACCCAACCATAGGCTCAATCACTCCCTATGGATTTATCACTAGACACCCCCGATCTTAGGCCATGATTCTCTGAGAATCAGTCTTGTACTTCCATCTCAACAGAATTTGGGGATGAAGGTTACTCTCCTTCTCCCAATATAGGAATAGATGAGGATGAAGGTTACTCTCATTCTCCTGTTTTTGTCTCTATTCCCCGTGATCATAACTCATTGTTTTTTATTTCAATACTTCCTCGAACATGATATTTTCTTCTCTCATCTATGAACTCTTCACAAGAAACTCCCCCCTGTCCACCACGCTTCCCTTCTTTCCCTTAGCAAGGTTGCATGTGGCTTGAATCCCTCCATTCGTGATCAACTCTGGAAGCCATTCGATGGGCAGTCTTCCCCATCCCTCATTAACTCTTGAGGAGGCCCTTCCCACCTACCATCCTAACGGGAATTCATTTATGGGTAGAGGATTGTTATGATCTGAGGAACATTAACTCCAGTATGGTACTAGTTCAGTGGGGGTTATCGCAACCATTCTGGGTTCCCTCCACCACCTTTTCATTAGAAATCATGGTCTCTCTTTCTTATCACATCCTATCTCTCAGCATTCATGTAACATGTCTCCATTATCCATCAAAATAATAGGATTTACATTCATCGACATTTATACAAAGGTCGACCAAATTAAACATTCACACTTTGAGTTTCCCATATTTCCTGGCCAATAAAATTATATTTACAAACTGGGGGAAAAATGGTCTTACAATTCCCTCTCCCTTAAATGAATCATCATCCTCAATGTTCTATCTACCAATATGATATGTATGTATATGAATAATTAAAATCGAAAATGTTTGCCTCGTGGAATCTTCCATTTCCCACGTAGCCTCATCTGGGCCAAAGTTTTTCCATTGCACCTTGACTTGTGCAATGGTTTGAGTCCTGAGTGGTGTTTCCTTCCTATCTAGTATGCATTGGGGTTCTGGCAGGAATTCTCCCTTTGGTTCCACCTGGATCATAGACCAGTCAATTTTATCACTAACATCATGTACATATTTTTTCAATAATGAAACATGAAAAACATTATGTGCCTTTACAGTGGGAGGAAGTGCTAGCCTATAGGCTACAGGTCCCACTCTATCTAGGACTTCAAATGGTCCACAATATCGAGGTGCCAACTTGGCACAGACTCCCATACTCAGGGAACTCTTCCAGGGTCTAACTCTGAGATAGACATGTGTTATAACCCTAATTTGTACCAGACATACTTACCTGGCATCAGGCTGTCTCGGATTCCTTCTTTGCCAAAACACTACTGAACAACTCTTCTTAAAAAAAACCCTTTATAAAGTCCCACACACCCTGCTCCATTACTGCACGCGTGTACATGCTAGCTGCTCCAATACAGCCCACGTGTACCTACAAAAGCACGTAAAAGGGAAAGTTGCTGACGAAACACACAGATTTGGGCAAGTTAACTAAACCTTTCGGCCATGCATGTCCGTTCATTCAACAAAATACCTAGCTCCTTCTAGCCTATAAAAGAATGGGTAAGGGTCCCATTTGAAAGGAGGAAAATTATAGTAAAGAGACTATACCCAATTGAGCATTCCCCTTGTCCCAACCTTTAACCATCCTTGTGCAAAGAGAAGTATAGAGAAAAGTAGTTGGAGGACAGTTGAAGAGGAGCCCAGGACCAGGTTCGTGGAGTGGTGGTCAACTTCATCATTGTAGGTTTATTTAGTGAAGTTAATAATAAAAGAGTACTTTTCCTGTCCCACCATATGAGGTTTTCATTGTTTATTTCGTACACGTTGATTAAATCTCTAACCCATTAATCTGTATATCAATGCATGTGGAGTTCTTTGTTTTTCTTTTGTGAATGCAGGTCAGCCTTGGGAGGAGAGTTGCAGTCAAAGAGAGACCAAGCGTGAAGAGGGATCAATATCAAACGCCGGAAATAAGGTATGTTCACTTGATCTTCTTAACCATATATTTGCTTAAGAATAATGGGGATTAGGTCCGGGATGACGGTAAAAAGTAGGAATCTTTAGGTCTTTTCTGCATGCATGATAAAACCCTAAGTGTTAGTCCGTAGAGGGATTTCCCACTCACAACAGAATTGGCAACCATACTGGGGATCTCTAGGGTTTCTGGGAATATTTTTTCTTAGGTATTTTTAAAAACTAGTTTCATCTCTTGTTTTTAAAGTTTCTGCAAAAGTCTGAGATAACAAAGATTCTGGTCTTCCATACCAATTATCTATTTTTCTTTGCTTGATTTCATTTTGTTTTTTATGGGACCCACAGAGGTACACGTGACCTGTATAAGGTTTGCACGCATGTACCCGCACCCTACCTTCACACAGCCCGCGTGTACACGCTAGATGAGGAAGTGTCAGTCGCGTGTATGATTTCAGAAAAATTCTTTTAGGGAGGCAGTCATCCTCTCCCCTGTCAGAAATAATCCTTCTTAGGGGTTTTCTAGAACTCATTCTAGTCTTTGTTGTTTGCAGTTTATAGCTTAAGTTCCACCTCAGATTGGTTTGTTCTATGAAATTTTCTTTGAATTGTTTTCTTTTTTCTGTCAAAGTGAGTTTCTGAGTCTTCAAGAGATTCTAGTCCTCAATACTAGTAGTCTCTGCCAGTGCCCGATTGTTTGTATTTTCATTTTTGAGAGTTAGAGAAGTACACGCGGCTTGCATAAGGTCTTCACACGTGTACATGCTCCCTAACATTACACATCTCGTGTGCACATGCTGGCTGTTGAACTGTCAGCAGCATGCCTGTTGAGAAAATTTTTGTTTAAGGAGAGGCAGCCATCCTTTTCTCTATCAAGAGTTTATCCCTCTCAAGTTTTTTGGTCTTTGTCATAGCAGTCAGTAGCTTAGGTTTGATCACAACAATAGCTTCCTTTTTCATTAAGAAGTTTCCTCAAATTTTTCCTTTCATAGGGTTTTTAGACAAGTGTGAGAGTCCTTTTTAATCTGCTTGTGTGTTATTTTTAGAGTGAATGTTTGCGATCTGCGCTTAGGCCAGAGGTTTTCATGGTCTTTACTTGTTGATATTTTTCCTTTTTCTTTGTGAGCATTCAAATAAATAAATAAAACTTTTATTTCTTTGTTTGGTTAAATAGTTGTTGGTTTGCATTAGTAACTAGGAAAAGTCTTTACTTTCATAAGTTCTTGACGGTTTACTTAGATGATAAGTAGTTCGTGGTCGAGTGAAATCTTTTTTTGAGTTTGTTGTTCAAAGATCTTAGAAAATTTTATTTTTGAAAAGTTGGTTAAAGAATTTAAAAGAGCAAATCTGAAGTTGTCAAGAAGTGTTTTGTTTCCATCTTTTTGTTTATCTTTTCTTCTGTCTTTCAAACATCACTAGTTTCACTTTCATAACCTTTGACTTAAGACAAGCCATAAAAATTAACGCTAAATCTAAAATTAATTAGACTTTTTATGTTTGTAGGGTCAACCAACTAGTTTAGGGTTAGGGCCTTGAATTACGTTGGAGAGGAAACTCTTCAAGGCCATTAAATCAAACATTGGAGTCTGAGCTAGGGAGTGTTAAAAGTCCAGTATCATGAAAGTTATCTCAGACCCCCCTCTAACACAGGGGATAAAAATGAGTTCACGTGCGGAAAGGTAGCAAAAATAACCCCTCCAAAGCTGGACCAATCGTAATGGAGAACACATATAGAGGGCTTGTCTTGGGATTCCGTCGATTGCATTTTCCACGAAGCTTCATGGGTCTTGAATCTGTTTGAGGTCCTCGGTGTTCTTCCGGACCACTTTCTTTTGATACCCTTGATAGGTTTCGGGCTCTATACCCTGCTCATTGTGGTCTACCCGACTGTCAACTGTACCCGCCTACTAACTGTTCGCGCGTTGGCAACCTAGTTTCCTATCTTTTTTAGAGACATACACAGGTTACTGCAGGGGTATACCACAATACCTAGGATAGACATCGGGCCACGCTTTGTAGAGTATACCTGGAGGTTGATTCCGTGTTCGAGTTGCACTTGCATCGGTAAGTTGCTCTAGTGTTGGTTGTTGTAACTGTTCTTCCAAATTGTTTAGTGTTTGCTTGTTTTATCTTGTAGGGACTTTTCTAGTGTGTGTTGTTTTTGAACGAATAGAAATCCCTAGTGTGCTTGTGATATTCTCACACAGTGGAGGATCACAGGCTCTATCAGTCACAAAGGCTTTTTGGCCTACCACCGGTTACACTGGAGCCACCCCCGCCACTGCTAAGGCGAAAGCTAGAACAACAAGAGTCTTTTGAAGTGATTGGGTCACCGGAAATCACACCTGACAAACCTATGTTAAAAGACCTTTCAACTCCTTTAAAGCAGACGGTAATGGAGGAAAATCCTGTCTCTTCTTCTGGGAATCCTGATATTCCCACCACGATTGTTTTCATAGGGGGTGTTCCACCTCCTACCCCACCATCGTCAGTCCGAGCCACCACGGTCTCGACTACCTCTACCTCGAGAAGTGGTCTGATCCCGTCTTTTGCGATGACCATTGCTCCTTTCACGTAGAGTGTGATAGGCCCTCCTTTCTCATACGGGATGCCTAGCACAAGTACCAACCCTATACTATCTTACTCCACTTTACAGAATTTAGGTCTGGGGGCAAGGAGCTCTAACACTCCTCTGCAAGGACCCATGGGGGGAACTTAAGCTCCTTTTAACACTTTCTCTTATAGGGGAGGTCATATACCTCCTTAGTCCCCTTCACTCGGCGATACCCACCAGCAATCTGTCGGGCCAAACACACACCATAGTTCACTTGGAGTAGGGATTCAAGGACCACCTTCTCATAATATGTCGGTAGGGTCAACATCGTTTTATTTGTTCGGTGCATTTGGTAACAATGCTTTCTCATCATATTCTTTCCCAATCGAGGGAAACCCCGGTTATGGCCAACCTAACCCTATGCAAGGTACTATTCCTGCACAGGGGGAAAACCCAAGAACTTCTTCCACATCGGGACCTTGGAATTCTTGGCAAGGATCAGTTCCCTCGTCAGGAATGTTGATCTGGGACAATTTGTTTCAGAACCAATGGAACCCCAGACAAGGTGCTATGCCTATGCCCATGGGATCAGCATGGGGCAACCCTTCCCAAAGTCCTCCGAATGTAATGCATGCCCAACCATCTACGTCCTATTTCGAGAATCATCCGATGATGTCTCCTCACATGAAAATTTCATACACTGGTCATGGCCATGGTTTTTACCAGAACCCCGGCCAGCAACCCAACTTTTCCTAGCAACCTAGTGATAGTCAAACTCTAGGCCCCTTTTTCCATGGTTATTAGCAACACCAACCAAATATACCCTTATTGGCAACCTTAAATTTTCCATACTTGACAAGATTGTTGAATGACCCATCTGTCACGATCCACGTTGGCCTCCTACTCCAACAAAATTGCCTACGGACATACCAAAGTTCGAGGCCAGGGGATCATGTGGCCACCTTCCATCTTTGGTGCTCATCTAATTCATTGAAAGATGACTCCATATAATTGTGATTGTTTCAATGCACTCTCATTGGGAGTGTTGCAGAATGGTACATTGAGATCGACCACTCGAGATATTCTTCCTTCGGTGAATTGGCAATGGCATTCCTAAACCATTTCCAATTACCTGTGAGATACGACTCCTGCACATAATTGTTGGCCAATTTCGAAGAGACAAAAGCAGACCATATCTCTAACCACATCTGAGCGTGGAGACACTAGAAGAGTTTGATTAAGGTACCAGTCCCACCTGCATTCCTGCTTGAGTGGTTCCTTAAGTATTTGGTCCCACAACTATCCAAAGATGTCGCAACGTCGGGAGTGTTTTTCGAAGAAGATGCCATCATGAGAACTCAACAGCTTGAGCTAATTTATTCTCAGTCTGGTTTACTGTATGAGGTTTTTCCTGATGCACCATGATCCATACTTGATAAAACCAGAAAGAGAGTTGGACCACATGTCAATGGTATTATAGGTTCAGCACAAACCAAGCCCACTGAACAACTAATAAAAAAAATGCAACAATTGTCTATACAACACACAGCGGCCGGCCAAACTACTGTTTTGGTTGCTCCCCCTACCCAAACGTCGGATGTACACAGTGTGCAATCGAGAAATCCGAAGGCCACCCAACAGCCTGATGGAAAGAAAAAACAATGTAAGAAGGGTAAGGGGGATAATAAACCCACTAATAATGTTGGCGGGGGCAACACTGAAAAATGAAAGGTGAAGTATCTGCATAACCTGTGCGTGGAATACCACCCGACCCACCAGTTCCCTTGGCTTGCAGAGGCCCAAAAGTTTGTGTCACAACAGTAGCTTGATGTGTTAACGAATCCTTTTCAACATGGGAAAAACCTAACCCATGCCTCTACAAGCGCGGAAGGGGGTAGTCAAAGACCCTCTCCATCTTTGAACAATCCTGCATCCGTGAATGTATATATGATGAAAGGTGATGCTTTTATATTGACTAGAGCACGTGACTATAGTAAGCCAAGCATCTCTGAGAAAGGCAAAGAAGTTGAAATCCCATCTCTTCCTCTCCAAATCAAGAAGACTTTGGGTGAAACAATGACACGCATCCCAAAAGGTAAGTTCAAGAAATATTCTCACAACCCAAAAGCAAGGGCCTCCCAGAACTATTCTGTGGTGGAGGGTTTATCTCAAACCCCTTGTGCGATGTCTGCTTTGGAGGTCCTCTAGAGCTGCCCTTCCCAGAGGAAAGATTTGTTAGCCGCTTTAAGATCTGCCAAGACTTGTAATCTGAGTACAATCATGTTGGATACAACCGACTTAAAACCCCGTCTCCCTTACCACGTAGCATTTCAGATAGTAGTGGTTTACCCCATGAAAACTTTTACTCGAAACATTTTCCACATGGTGGTTGATGAGGGCACCTCAACATGCGTCATGTCGTTGGCATGTTGGAAGGCCATTGGCCACCCCATTTTGTCTCTGCCACCTATTCTTCTTACCACTTTCGATGGTCATTTGTTCCGACCACATGGCATCATCCCCTCTTTCCCTGTGCAGTTAGGAGGGAAGACCATGTGCATCGAGGTAGAAGTAGTCGATGCATCCCTCGAATACAATCTCTTGTTAGGTAGGAGTTGGACCTATGCCATGCAAGCAGTGGTTGCTACAGTTTTCTGGGTCTTGTTGTTTCCACACGAGGGTCGGATCGTGACCATTGATCAATTGTCCTTATCCAAACCCGACCCTTCATTGGGGGCATCTGCGGTCCCGATGATTGACAATCCCTAACCAAGATTCATCAACATAGAGGTTGGTTTGTGCCCATATTTGATGCGTACTTTTGATTACCCGCCTCCTCAAGGCGATGTCAAGTTCGTATCAGACCACCATAAGGTTGAGATTTTCCAATTTTCATCATTTCACATGACTTACTTCAACAATCCGTGGATTCTTCCTTCCCCATCGACCATGATGGAAGGGAAAAGGCACCATGGTATGTCCATGCCCTTGTCCATGGCAGAGGCAGTGTACTCTTTAGTCCAACAAGTTTCAGCTAGCACCGATCTGACTCCTGCACAAGAGTTAGATCTGATCCTAGAGCCTATTTGGGCTCAAGGTTCCCTCGCTGGTACAGATTCATTATACTTAGTCTTTCCTTTAGATGAAGCAATCATTGAAGCAATGACTAGTCTAGACAAACCCTGGGATGATCGCCATCACAGGTCATACTTCCTTCCAGAGTTAAGAAGAATCAAACCAGGGGAATTCACCTTGACTATGACTGGAGATAGGTCTTGTCCTATCAATCCCCTGGCTATACATGAGGTTTATGCCAAGGGTAATATGGAAACTATTGCTGAAACTATACCGATTAATATCTCAAGAACCCTTGGCGTCATGGAGAATGTTTTCGTCAGAGTTAACTGTTCCCCTGAAGAGATTCAAATCTACACAGACTTATTTAAATAATTCCACAACGTTTTTTCTTGGTCTTATGAAGAAATGCTAGGAATTGATCCAAAAATAATCGAGCATGAAATCAAAACTTATCCAGATGCCAAGCCAGTTTGGCAGAAGCTTCATCTAGTTAATCCCAGGAAAGAAACAACCATTAAGGTTGAAGTCGAGAAACTGCTCAAAGTCGGTTTTATCTATCCTATCCATTTGACCCAATGGGTGTCAAATCATGTGCCAGTCAACAAGAAACAGGGCATGATTCACGTATGTATGGACTTCTGTGATTTGAACAAGGCCTATCCAAAAGATAATTTTCCCACACCATTCATTGACCAGATCATTGATGAATGTGTAGGTTGCGAGGCCTTTTCTTTCATGGACGGTTTTTTGGGATATAATTAGATACAAATCAAACCCGAAGACCAACACAAAATTGCATTCATTTGTCCACGGGGTACATTTGCCTATCATAAGATGCCTTTTGGTCTCAAAAATGCTGGAGCTACCTTCCAGCGGGCCATTTATTTTGCTTTCCATGATCTCAAGCATATAGTCGAAGCCTATTTAGATGATTTAGCATCACGATCTCACAAGAGAGTGGATCATCCCACACACCTCCGACTTATCTTTGAGCTATATCGCTACTTCTGGATTCGCTTGAATCCAAACAAATGCAGATTTTGCATAACATCAGGGCGTTTGTTAGGTTTCATAGTGTCAACAATAGGGATCATGGTCGATCCTCTCAAGGTTGAAGCAATAATGCAGTTGCCTCCGCCATGCACAATCCTTCAACTTCAGAGTCTACAAGGAAAGGCGAACTTTTTGAGGCATTTCCTCACCAACTATGCCAAGATCACAAAGGGATTTATGCGCTTACTGAAGAAAGACGTTCCTTTTCATTGGGACAATGCCACTCAACACTCCTTTGAAGTGTTGAAACATGCCTTCACAACTTCCCCTCTGCTTCGGCCACCCAATTATAACAAAGATTTCTTATTATACTTGGTTGCAGCAAAGTCAACCATTGACATGGTCTTAGTTTAGGAAGATGATTTTCTCTCCAAATATGTGATCTATTACCTGATTCAAGGCCTCATTGAACCAAAACTCAATTATTCTCATATCGAAAAACTTGCGTTGGAAGAAGTCCATGTTGTCCAACGGTTTCGTCATTATGTTATGTTTCGCAAGACCACCGTCATTGCCATTGTGAATCTGTTTCAATACGTGTTGACATGATGGGTAATCAGCGGAAATATCAGTAGATGGATAGTCGTCCTCTAGGAATTTGACTTAGATTTAGATTCAGCGAAATCCAAAAAGTCATCGGTCTTCGCAGAACTTATTTCAGAACTTCCGGTCGAGTCAGGTGATGTTGTGCCCGAAGAATTGCCTATTTGAGGAGATATGTTTCTGATAGAATCTTCAGACCTCTGGTATGGAGATATTCTTGTCTATCTCTAGACTTTGAAGTGCCCCACCTCTGATTCTCATGATGAACTTCACTGCATACGTCATCAGGCCAAGAATTATTTCATCCTCTAGGACACTCTCTATCGTCGAGGTGTAGATTGCATTCTTTGTCGATGCCTCACTCATGAAGAAGAAGAAATCGTTCTTAATTATTTCCATACTGGAGCATGTGGTGGTCATTTTTCTGGGTTGGAAACAACCTAAAATATTTTACGAGTCGTTTACTTCTAGCCAACACTAATCAAAGATTGTATCGAATCGGTCAAGAAGTGCCACCCGTGTCAGATCTTCTCTCGGAATATGAGGACACATCCTACTCCCATGTTTCATGTCATCACAGTTGGTCCCTTCACCAAGTGGGGGATTGATTACACTACATTCAACTCTCCTTCAGCATGGGGGCATTGTTATATCTTTTTAGTTGTAGACTACTTCACGAAGTGGGTCGAAGCTATGCCAACGTTTAAAGATCATGGAGAGACTACAAATCTCTTTTTGTTCAACCAGATAATCGCAAGGTTCAACGTCCCGAGAGAGATTGTCACTAACTATGGAAGTCACTTTCAAAACCAAATGATGACCAACTTAACATCAAAGCTTGGTTTGTGGCAAGAAAATTCATCACCCTACTACCCCCAAGCAAATGGTCAAGTGGAAGTTCTAAATAAATCTCTTAAGACCATCCTACAGTGAATGATCAATTCAGCCAAGTCAAATTGGCATTTGATGTTATACTCGGCATTATGGGATTACCGAACTTCTGTTAAGACTGCAACCAGTTTCTCACCTTTTCAACTTGTTTACGGGTTGGAAGCAGTCTTTCCTATACAATGTCAGATCTCGTCCCTAAAGTTGGCAGTACAGTTACTGCCAGACACTTCTCAACTTGAAGACTGGTTATTATACCTTGAGTGGTTCAATGAGTAGTGTCGTGATGCAGCCCTAGCCAACGATGCTCACAAACAAAAATTCAAGTGTCAGTATGATCAGTCCATTCGTCCTCGGATTTTCTCTGAAGGAGACCTTGTCCTGGTCTATGACCAAAATAAGGACTCCCTGGGGGAAGGAAAATTCAAACCCATGTGGTTTAGACCTTTCATCGTAAAAGAGATTCTACAAAAGGGCACTTATAGTCTGGTAGAATTTGAGGGAAATGCTTTGTCGGAGCCTAGAAATGGGCTCTACCTCAAGAGGTATTACTCATAGGTAGGTCACCTTGGGTAACTTTTTGTAACCTATGTATAGTATTTGTACTATTACTTTCTGGTTTCTTTTGGTTTTATGGACGTGTCATTTTTTATGTTATCTTTTGTCACTATGGCAGATTTCAAGTGAATCAGAGGTGTTTGTTGGGTATGCAGATAGCGCTAGCCGGCACACTCGGAGGCTTGCCTCCGTAGCTTGGGTAATGTTTACACATCAGGGCCAGTTATTATCTTCAGGAGGTATATGTTTAGGCAACACCACAAATAATGTCGTCGAATACAACACAGTTATTGAGTTGCTCTGTGATGCCCTGTTATTTGGTATCTCTCATCTCCGGGTCTATTTAGATGCTTAGTTGGTTGTGTCTTAGTTAAATAGATTCTACGGTGTTCATGATCCTACTTTACACCAACGATTCCTTAGGGTACATCTCTTAGAACAAAGATTTGATTATATTACATATTTTCATGTTCCTCAGAGATTAAACCAAGTTACAGATACTCTAGCTAATCAAATCTTAGACTGGCATCTTGTACACATATAAAAAGACATACAAATAAACATGTAAATACATTTTTAAAGGAAAATATGATCCATAAGACATAAATAGACATAAAAATCCATATATAATATCAAAATCATTAAAGTACATAGGTGGACGCAAGCACCTCAAAAATACGACCAGTAACGAGTCATGGGGCTTATGCCCTCAAAAAATATATACAATTAGTGCCCTCGGCATGTGAAAAGTCCAGACTAACTAAGGTCAGGGCCTATGGGCCCTGTTGTAATGGTCAACAATGTTTTCCAAACGTCGAAAAAGTCGGACCCATGTCCGTGGTGCCCCCACTACATGAGTCTGCATAGATGGTGGCAGATCCTCAATCTCTGCCATGGGGATTGTGCAAGTGAGCGAGGTAAAATTTAACTCGACTCGTCTTAGAACCCTCTCGGCCTCACCGGATGGAAGCTCTCCTACTGCTGCTGGTCCCCCTATGGCGGTGGGTGCAGCCCCTAACCAAGGACGTCGCTTGTTCCTCGCATAATCCACAGGTCGCACTAGTCTCACATCTGCACATAATAAACACATATTTGTCAAATGCTCTGGTATAAAAAAAATGATATATATATATATATATATATATAAACAACATAAAAAATTACATATTTTTAACAAAAAAAAAATGATGCAAACTTACCCATCTCTCCTCGCTCCTCCCTGGGAGGTACCGGTATCTTAGGGTCTCTCGAGAAGTCAATCCTAGCATAAGGGTAATCCTCTATGACTAGGATCTGTCGCGACAACCAAGAAAAAAGTTGTCATCAAAGGACTCATTGGTCCTTCCTCCCCCCTATCATGGCAGCAACACTGTCCATCTGCATATCACAGGAAGAGAGGCCTGATGCCCCCGTACCACCTCGCGAGGACTGAAACTGAGCACTCTTTCATAAAAGAAAAAGAAAAGAATGGTTCCAAACCCAAAGTTCCTCTGAGTCCA
>SNQJ01S0022042.1:69203-109387 GCA_010110895.2 Picea sitchensis | reverse complement strand
TTTTGAATCATCTTGTACTTGAACATTTAAGTGGGGTAAAAGGAGGTTTCCCCCTCGAAGAGGCTTATTATCTGAAATTTTCTCTTTTTCAAGGCGTTGAGTACTTTTCCTGAAGTTTTTCTATGCTATATTGATGTTTGGTTCTTAACACTCTGGGCTCATTAAACTTACATCGAAGGACGTTAGCATTGTGTGTTTTGTTAACCACGTTTTCATACTTGCATATTTGTTCTAATGCCGGCTCCATGTTTCTCTCAACTGAACCATCTGAAGCATGCCTTATATGCAAGACCGGTAACACTTTGCCTCTGCATCTTGACACCTTTAGCCCCAGGAGGGATTTTTCCCGAGTGTCCTTGATTTGAACATCAGTCTTTTCCTTGAGCCTCTAACTCATATGTTTGAAACACTCATTCCTCCTTTGTAATGTAACATTCTTTTATTCTTTTTCCAAAATTATTGAAAAAAGACAAATATATATATATATATATACCACAAAAAGAGGAAGGGAAAAGTATTTTCTTTGTGTTGGCAGCACAATGAGTTGCCCTTGGATAAAGAAGATCCTTCTATTTGTTCGTCAATCCTTGGGATTTAATATGACCTTAGCAAGTTGTTCCCGCTACATTGATCTGTGTCCTCCTCCGTTTGTTTATTCTTCCAAACATATGGAGATTTTGTGTTACCTCCTACCTCGTGAACTTATGTTAATTCCATGCGTTTTGAGTTTCATCATTTTTCGTGCTCTTGTCCAAGGGAAGTTTTCCCAAGCCTGAGTCAGTCCCTCTGTAGTTTGTCTCTTTCCCTCATGCTTGGCCATCCCGAAAGTCCAATCAAGTCTTTGTTCAAAATCAATGAATCTTTCAGTCTGATCATTAAGATTCTCTAGTACATGACCGATGAACCGTTGAAGACCTTCGGGTAGTGAAGTCGTACACTCATATTACACTCCTACCCAATTTTTGAAGATTTTGAAGTTGTTGCTTGAGCTCTAAAGACCTCATCTCCAGCCATTAGGCCTTATCAACTTCTAGAAGATGGATATTATACATGTATATCTTTTTGATTTTGAGATGTAGATCCATTGTGTATTTCTCGCGGCTACACTTTATATAGTTATATGACATGGATCTACAGTCTATTTGATTGGTAGCCATGATTTTATTTCATCCCGAGCATGGGTATGCCTGCCTCGGTGAGACAATTTTTTATTTTTTCAGATGGCACCTTCCAAATTCTGGTCCCTAGGCTCACCGGTTTGGTACGTTGATAAAGATTGATAATGTATTTCGGCCATCATATGCTCTTCTGACCTCACACATTAGGGGGCATCTGTTATAACCCTAATTTTCACCAAACATACTTACCTGGCATCAAGCCGTCTCAGACTCCTTCTTTTCCAAAACACTACTGAACAACTCTTCTTTAAAAAAACCCTTTATAAAGGCCCATGCACCTTTCTCCATTACTGCACGCATGTACATGCTAGCTACTCTAATACATCCCACGTGTACCTACAAAGGCATGAAAAAAGGAAAGTTGTTGATGGAACACACAGCTTTGGGCAAGTTAACTAAACCTTTCGGCCATGCATGGCCGGTCATTTGACCAAATACCTAGCTCCTTCTAGCCTATAAAAGAAGGGGTAAGGATCCCATTTGAAAGGAGGAAAATCATAGTAAAGAGACTATACCCAATTGAGCATTCCCCTTGTCCCAACCTTTAGCCATCCTTGTGCAAAGAGAAGTATAGAGCAAAGCAGTTGGAGGACAGTTGAAGAGGATCCCAGGACCAAGTTTGTGGAGAAGTGGTCAGCTTCATCATTGTAGGTTGCTTTAGTGAAGTTAATAATAAAGAAGTACTTTTCTCGTCCCACCATATGAGGTTTTCATTGTTTATTGCATACACGTTGATTAAATCTCTAACCCATTAATCTGTAGATCAAATGCATGTGGAGTTCTTTGTTTGTCTTTTGTGAATGCAAGTCATCCTTAGGAAGAGAGTTGTAGTCAAAGAGCGACCAAGCATAAAGAGGGATTGATATCAAACGTCGGAAATAGGGTATGTTCACTTGAACTTCTTAACCACGTATTTGCTTAAGAATAATGGGGATTAGGTCTGGGATGACGGTAAAAAGTAGGAATCTTTAGGTCTTTTCTGCATGCATGATAAAACCCTAAGTGCTAGTCCGTAGAAGGATTTCCCACTCACAACAACATGGTCTCCAGCTTTGAACTCTCGGGGAGTTCTCTTTCTTTCGGCGTAAATTTTTTTTCGGTCCTAAGCAATTTTCAGATTTTGCCTTACCTGCACCACTTGTTGTTCCATTTATTTCAGCATTTCGGGTTCAATTGTAATTTTGTCCACTAGAGTATTCCAGCTGATTGGGATATTGCACTATCAGCCATAGAGGGCTTCAAAGGGGCTCATCTTTAAGGATTCATGATAACCATTGTTGTAGGCAAACTCTACCAATGGCAGGTAGTCTTCCCACTTCTTAGGCTAATGCATTATGTGCATTCTTAGCATGTCCTCTACTATTTGGTTTACTCTTTCGATTTTCCCATCATTTTGAGGGTGATAGGATATGTTGAACAACAATTTAGTCTCAAAACCGACCATTAGGGATTTCCAAAAGTTTGAATTGAATTTGGTATCTCTGTCAGATACAATTTCCTTGGGCATTCCATGCAATGTAAATATCTCCTTCATGAATATGTTGGCAATATTTATTGCCTTGAAAGTTGACTTAACGGGGATGAAATGGGTAGAATTACTTAGTTTTTCCACCACAACCATGATGGTATCATTTTTCTTGGTCAACTTTGGTAATCCGGTGATGAAATCCATGGAGATGGTTTCCCATTTTCATTCTGGAATTGGTAGTGGCTGCAATAATCATGTTGGATACTGGTGCTCTACCTTAACTTATTGGCCTTCTAGGAACTTAGCTAAATAGTTAGCTATGTATTTCTTTAACCCAGGCCAATATAATTGTTTCCTAGTGTTCGTAATCATCTTCTGATATCTCGGGTGATGCGTATATGGTCTCTTATGCAGTTCATCCATTATGCACCTCTTCACATCATTACAATTTGGAATATACAATATGTTTCTGTAAGTCCTCAGCCCTTCCTCGAGCATTTGGTAGGCTTCATACCTCATCCCTATAGGCTCTTGCCTTAGGTATGAAGTCACGGTCTTAAATAATGCATATGTATCTTGTGATTTTTTTATTCTCTCCCTAGCATTCGTTTTGTAGGTGCTTACTGCTGCTAGATGAATCATTTTTATACTTCTTCTAAAAGCATCATCTACCCTATTTTCCTTTCCTTTTATATGTTTGATTTCAAAATCAAATTCACTTAGGAGAGCCATCCACCTCACTAGCTTGGAATTGAGTTTTGGTTGATCAAACAGGTGTCTCAATCCACAATGATCTGTCATAAGCACAAATATTCTACCCAAGAGGTAGTGTCTCCACATTTTTAAAGCATGTACTATGGCGGCCAACTCTAGGTCATGGGTCACATAATTGATCTCCTGCTCATTTAATTTTTGGGATGTATAGCATATTACACGTCCTTCTTGCATAAGGAATCCTCTGAGTCCTTCCATGCAGGCATCTGTACACACAAGGAAATCATCATCTGGATCTGAAATCTTTAACACAGGTGCATGGGTCAGGAGGTATTTTAGTTCCTAAAATATTTCTTCGCATTTTGGCGTCTAAATGAATTTAATCCCCTTTTTCTAAAGGGCAGTGATTGGACAACCAATCTTGAAAAACCCTTTTATGAATATTCTATAGTATCCTGCTAAGCCTATGAAGGATCTAATATCATATACCTCCTTCAGGGTATGCCATTCCATAACGGATCTGATCTTGTCAGTATCTACTGCCACCCCTTTCTTAGATATGACATGGCCTAAGTAGTGGACTTACTTCTGAAAGAAATCGCACTTTCTAAACTTAGTGTAGATTTGATACTCCCTTAGTACTTGAAGTACGAGTCTAAGATGTTCTACATGATCCTCCCTATTCTTGGAGTAGATTAGGATATCAACAATGAAAACCAATACAAATATGTCTATAAATTTGTTGAGTACATTATTCATCAAGCACATAAAATTGACGGGGGCATTGGTTAACCCAAATGGAACCACCACAAATTCGTAGTGACCATACCTCGTCATGAAGGGTGTTTTGTGGATATTTTCATCCCTAGTCCAGACTTAATGGTAGCCTGATCTTAGGTCGATCTTTGAGAATATGGATGCACCTCCCAATTGGTTGAACAAGTCATCAATTCTTGGTAAGGGGTACTTGTTCTTTATGGTTGCCTTATTGAATTGTCTGTAATCTATGCACAGTTGGAGTGTGCCATATTTTTTTCTCACAAACAGGATGGATGCTCCCCACATAGATACACTGGGCCGGATGTATCCTTTTTCCATCATCTCCTTTAGTTGTACCTTTAGCTCAAYGAGCTCTGGCATGCTCATTCGGTACGACGTTCTAGATGTTGGTACCACTCCCGGTGTAAGTTCTATTRAGAAGTCAATATCCCTTCTCGGAGGTAGACCTAGTACTTCTTCTGGGAATACGTCCTTGTATTATCTTAATATGGGGTGGTCCTCTAGGTTTGGTTTGTCATCTTCAACGGAGTCAAACATCTACATTKCATATCAGGAACACCCTTTTCTGCAATACTTCTTCRTTTGAAGGGCCGATATTTGTCTCACTGAGATAGGCTTTTGAATCCCTTGGAGGGTCATATTTCTCCCATATTCATTTAAACATTCTAAAGTTTTATTGTAACATTCCATTTTAGATTTATGAGCATCCAACCAATCCATACCAATCAATAAGTCATAAGATCCCAAGGGAAGTATCTTAAGGGTCACTTGGGTGGGCAATCCACCCATGATGAATTGGCAGGCTGGTATAGCCTCTGCCACCTTTCTTTTGGTTCCAGTGGCTAGTTGTACCAACCATGGTTTAACATGTCTAGTTGGTTGTAGTTTATACTTATCGGCATTATGAGGGGCTACATAACTCAAATTAGAACCTGGGTCAGTTAAAATATAATTGGATGGTTGGAGATCATACCTTCCAACTCCACTACTAAAGCTTGATGGTCGGCTTGATTATTGTCCAGGGTTGCATAGATTCTTGGCATGATCCTAGCCACATCATTGATGGTGGTATCTTATTGGATATTGTAGACCCCCTTACTATTTTGTTGTCTGTGTGGGCAGTCCCTCAATCTATGATTTTCTCCACAACCGCAACATTTTAAGGGTTCCTTCTTTAGGTTATCAGTCTTTGTTGGGACTGTCTGAAAAGGTTTATTTCCACTTTGAGAGAGGAAATTTTTCTGATATACACTTCTAGTTGGAAGGCTCCCCCTAGAATATTTTCCATAGTTCTTAAATCTTGAGGAGTTAAACCTTTTCTTCTAGAATCCCGAACTATTATTTTTCTTCTAGTCCTCGTGGGGTCTTGTCTTGCTACCAAACTGTTCATAACAATACTTTGCCTTCCGAATAGCTTCTTCTAAGGTCCTTGGTTCGTCGAACTCAATCCTATCTCGGTAGGTCTGAGGTAACCCACTAATGAACCACTGCATTTTTTCTTTTTCATCTTTTATGTAGGGTACATACCTCAATAGTTCAAGGAATTTATTGACAAATTCCTCTATGGTGAGCTGCCCCAACCGGAGTTCATAGAATTCCTTAGTTTTCCCGTCCATGTATTTTTCTGACAGATACTGCTTCCTGAAGTATTTCTCAAACTGTTTCCATGACAAGTCTTTCTCATGGATTCCTTTCACATTCCTAAGGTCTTCCCACCATATGGAAGCCATTCCATTCAGGGGTAAGATGGCTATTCGAGCCTTCAAGTTTTCAGAGTAGTCATGAAATCTAAAATACTTCTTTAAACCAAGCAGCCAAGCTTCCGCCTCTTCTCCCTTCTTTATCTCTCCATCGAAAGAGGGTGATTTGGATTTCTTGAACTCTTCAGGACCACGGGTTTTGGAACTCTTTTGTTTCCTTCCTTTCTTCTAAGAATGTGATTTGGCTCTGCTACTAGAAGACTCTTCGGAGTTGTTAGCTTCCTTTCCAGAGGACTCTCTCGATGAGTGCCCCCTGCCTCCAGGTTGGACCTTCTTCATGGTAATTCTCCCAGTGGGGTCACTTATGGAGTCATGTTTTCAGATATTGGGTGGACTCTGACCTCTCTTATTGTATCGTCGTTTCACATGACTAGTTGTGGGCTCGTGCTGCAATTTCCTCTGTATGTTGGATAAGCTCTGTAGCAAGACTGCATTAATTTATGTTTGTTTCTCTTGCTCCTTTATCAATCTCTCATTGTCAGCCTTGAAACTCTGTATCTCGACCCTAAGGCTTCTTACAGTTTCGGCTAGATCTAGAGGGGTTTCCACCGCCCTCCTTTCATCAGATTCCTCATCTCTATTGTGGGAGTCATCCCCCACTTCATGGCACATCATCATACTTTAGTATTGGGGTCTTCCCATAATTCACTGACTATTTAAGTGTTGTAAAAAACACTTATAGTTAGCTAACAGTCTATTAGTTCATGAAGAATACACAGTTTCAAAATTTTCTTAATGTACATACACAGTAGAAGGTTTCATTCCTTTCCTTAATAACATTTTTAAATCAAACCTCTTAAGAAAGAGGTAAGGTAGGGTGTCACGGTTTTGAAAGTACCCAAATAGAGTTATTTAAGTGACTCATCCATGAGCCCAAATAGGCCAAGTGTTGTAACCATGCTCTGATACCATTTTGCCACACCCACGACGGGCATAAAAAAAAAATTCCTTTTTCTCAAGGGACACAATTCCCTAAATTCCTACAGGGGCTTAGCGCAGGCTATCTCTTCCCTTATTCTACTCCTTGTGACCCCTATCTGCGACCACGGGATTAATTTAAATGATGAGTCGCGTTTCACAAATTCAGAACTTCTGACACAAGGCGCCTTATCTCCTCCAACTCTCGAGTTCTGAAAGGGATTAATGACCATTATCTCCCTCCACTCACGTGACCATTTCCATGACCACAGGCTTAATTTAAATGACACGTCACATTTCATGACTCTGTGGCTTTCGATGCAAGGCATCCCAACTTCTCCAATTCCTTAAACCTGATTAGGAGCCTACCATGTGCTAGCCCTCTCACCTATGATCATGGAATGACCTTCCTCTAGGACTGGGTAGCCATACCAAGGAGCTTACTTCGACTCTGAGACAAGGTGCAATTCCCTGGGGGAGGTTCCTTTGAGGGATTGACCATAACACCAAAAGAATTAGGAAGATGGGACGATTATCGGTAGAACGAACTCATGTTCCGGAATTACTCATTTTATTCAGAAACCAACTGTGGCTTATAAGTATACACATGCATTCATTATTTCCAATCTAAATTACCAAGAAATCATAGCATACAAAAACCATTTATGGGCGTATAAACATGAGTATGTATCCATGGTATTCAATTCAAATTACTAAGCACAAAACACTTATCAAAGCCACTAGGAATGATGTGACTTCCGAGAGGGATGCTTGTTTTCACCCAACCATAGGCTTAGTCACTCCCAATGGATTTATCACTGGCCACCCCCGAGCTTAGGCCATGATGCTCTGAGACTCAATATTGTACTTACAGCTCAACAAAAGTTGGGGATGAAGGTTACTCTCCTTCTCCCAATACAGGAATAGATGAGGACGAAGGTTACTCTCCTTCTCCTGGCTCTGTCTCTATTCCCCATGATCATAACTCATTTTTTTTTCTTTCAATCCTTCCTCGGACCCGAGAGTTTCTGCTCTCATCTCTGCACTCTTCGCAGGCTACTCCCCCCTGTCCACCATGCTTCCCTTCTTTCCCTTGGAAAGGTTGCATGTTGCTTGAATCCCCCCTTCTGTGGTCAGGTCCAGAAGCCATTCGATGGGCAGTATACCCCATCCCTCATTAACTCTTGAGGAGGTCCTTCCCACCTACCATCCTGATGGGAATTCATTTATGGGCAGAGGGTTGTTCTGATCTGAGCAACATTAACTCCAGTATGGTACTGGTTCGGTGGGGGTTATCTCAACCATTCTGGGTTCCCTCCACCACCTTTTCATTAGCAATCGTGGTCTCTCTTTCTTATCACATCCCCTCTCTCAGCGGTCATGGAACACGTTTCAATTATCCATCAAAATAACAGGATTTACATTCATCAACCTTTATACAAAGGTCCACCAAATTAAACATTCACACTTTGATTTTGCCATAGTTCCTGGCCAATAAAGTTATATTTACAGACTGGGGGAAACAAGATGTTACAAATTTCAAGGTGCACACATGATCTGATTATTGAATTAGACATAAATCAACATTCATCTTGTGGCGTGTGACTAATCAAATTGGAAAGATGACTATTATGTTTTGTTGTTCATGGAAGAATTCCAAGGGATGGAAGAGATGAAAATTCTTAAATCATGAACTAAACATTGTTAGAAAAGATTACACTTATTAAGGAGGATAGAGGGATACAATTCATCGAACAGGAATATCATAGAGATACATGTTTGTTCATATGTAATTAAATATATGGTCTTGATCATACACTAAAACCAATATGTATTTTTTTGTATTTATGTATTTTAAAATATTGAAAGGTCAATAATATATTGGTGCTAGATTTTTTATTTTCCAAATCATTATAAACTTTGTTTGGATTTACTTGAAGAAATCCTTCKTATTAGAATGGAAATTTGATTATATTTTCTTGTTGGAAAAGTTATTCTCTTTTGTGAAGGTTTTATGCTTTCATACACTTTATTTAATGTGATTTCAATTGACTCTAAGATTCTGAAATATATTACCTCTTCCTCAAAGTTAAATAGAATATATCTAAATACATCTTAGCTTTCCACAACTTTTCTATACATAACTATAATTATGTACAATTATAATATTACTCTTTCAAGTATCATTATAATTATACATTAAAAAATTCAAGTATTTAAATAAATATATTGAATAAATAATAATATCACTCTTTCAATTATCATTATAATTATACATTAAAAAATTGCAAGTATTTAAATAAATATATTGAATAAATAATAATGAAAACAATTATACTATAACATTTATTTAGTAAAAATCTAAAAATGAAAAATATACATAATTATACATTACAAGATACAATTAATTAAATAATTATATTTTAACAAATAATAATATAATCTACAATATCCATCTAAGGAAACACTTGAATAAGTATATAATCAACCAGTAATAAAGGCAAACTCTGCTACAACATCAATCAATTTTTAATATCATTTCAAATATAAAAAGATTCTCTTTTATTTAATATCATTAGTACAAAACGTCATAGTTTCATATTAAACTGCAATAAAAATAAATTCATTGCCTTTGAAAGTCCCTGGTCTTGTAATAATATCCATAACGACTTCCTCCAATTCCCAGTTATGCATTCTGAAAGAATTAAGTTTTTCCAATGGGTGTTGAGTGAACTTGTGCAAAAACGCAAAGGTTAACAGAATTATCTCCAGGAGAATAGCATGCAGGGCGAAATAGGGGCATGTAAAAATGCAGAGGAAAAATGGGTGATCGTCAGGAGAATCACACGCTGGGAGAAATGGGTGCAAACAAGAAAATAACGCAAGGAATTGATAAAAAATTCGGAGCTATGCATTATTGCTCTTGCTGGCTAATGGCTTGGTTGGGGGGGGATTTTCTACTGGTCAAGATCTTGTAGATAGGCACAAAAACAAGTTGTATCCACACTTCAGGAACTTTGATTAGATGTTTATCACATTTCAAAAACATACCGGAAATGCCAAAATTTAGACAGGGACATAATGCTTATTAATTTATCTGAACATCATCATAAGATGAATGCTACAGTAAGAAAAAGGGACAAATATTATCGTTGTTGTATTAGAGGACTGTTAGAGTGAGAACAAGGGGAAAATATTATCACTATTGTATTAGGTGATTGCTATAGTGAGAACATGGAGAAATATTATCGCTATTGTATTAGGTGATTGCTACAGTGAAAACATGGCGAACACTTATTGCTACTGTAT
Organism: Picea sitchensis; assembly: GCA_010110895.2. Taxonomy (NCBI): domain Eukaryota; kingdom Viridiplantae; phylum Streptophyta; class Pinopsida; order Pinales; family Pinaceae; genus Picea; species Picea sitchensis. The sequence goes on along the minus strand of SNQJ01S0022042.1, from coordinate 99,260 downwards.
TATATGACTGCTACAGTGATGACAGGGAGAAATATTATCGCTATTGTATGAGATGATTTCCACAATGAGAAAAAGGAGGGCATCCCACTATGAACGGAATAAAGGAAACAAAATCGTGTTCCCTATGTTCACACCAGTGAGTTTGAAGTAAGATAAAAGAATGCATAAATTCAGAAACATGCCCGTGCGAAACCGAAACCTGGGTGTATAGTTATTGATTAAAAGGCCTTAGGAAGTCAACAAAGAAAGCTCATACAAAAAAAGGGATTTTGCATGAGAAGTTACAAAAAAAGGGATTTTGCATACACTAGTGAAAATGCTTGCGCTAGTAGCTTACAGAGTAAAATTTTTCTTTTAAAAACCCTAGCACAGTTTAAATTCAAATGACACAAATCACATAATACTCCATGTAAAAGTGGCCAGTAGAAATAAGGCCTGGATACCGTATGTGATGGTGCGCTCTGATAACTGTTCTAATACAATTTGATATCAATTCATGGCGATTTGCAAATAAACTCATTACAATTAATCTTATCACAATTACTCATCTAAAACAGATTACCGTAACCAACGACGTAGAAATGGAGATGTTCTTCCGCACTGGCGCTCTGTCTGAACTTGTAACATACCCAGCCACCCACAAGTCGGGGTACGCTACTTTAAAGCCTTTAAAGCCTGCCATTCGAATTTCTTTTTTTACCAATACCTTTTTTAAAATTTAAGAATGCATAAAATAAAAGACTTTAACAACATGCACAACAATATCCAACAAGCATGCATAATATAAGATTTAGTTAAACGATAATTAAAATACACAGAGGATGTTCCACCCAACCGTAGACAACACTGTTTTAAATTTCAACAACAGTGTCACCCCTGAGCCAGGGCTATGAATCCACAAGGACGGTATTAGAGTGTACTTGGGTTCCCAAACCAGTCAGCTCTGAAGCTCTCATAGGTTTCCTAACACCCACAACAATCCAAGTACCCAACTCTCTTCCAACCAGCCTGTACCACCCAAGAGAATGGACCTCCACCCTTCTCTGCCATGCAGTCCCTCAGGCAGTGCTTCTCCTTTTTCCAGGGCCTCCAGCACAGCTGGTCCAGAATCTTAATGCTCAAAATCTCAAGACTCGCAGTTGTGAGAAAAACAGGGCACACGCCAACACATCTCAGACATGCAGGCCTCCAATCATGGTTGGATCACACCAACGACCACTATAGCCCACAATATCGTGGATAATTCCTCAGCAGTTTGGTTCCCCTTTCCCAAGACACGATGTGGATTAAGATGGATCAATGAATGGGTAAGTGGGTGCATGAAAGTGCCTGAGGTAAATGAATGGACATACAGGAAATCAGTGAACAAGCCATCAGTCGAACCCCCCCATCAAACCAGAGGCAGGTTTAAGTAACTTCGTGGGGAATCAAGAACCTCCTGGCCTTCCACAAGATGCTCACATAACTGATCCCCTCCCTTAGGAAAAAAGGATAATTAACATAGGAATAAACATTTAGCCCCTCAAGCCCCCTCTCTTGTGGAATCATAGCCCCCTATAACTCTAGCCCTTGTTCATCTAGTAGCCAGCCATGCATTTTTTATTAATAATGATAAAAAAAACATTACATGTCTTGGGCACACTGGCCTTTTAATAATTGTTTGGGCACCTTGGCTTCTCAGCATTATAACAATAGATTATTTAAAATGGGGTTCAAAACCTAGGGTGTTACATACCCTCTACCTTATTTTGGCAATGTCCTCAATGCATATACAAAATATAGATCAAAATCTCAAATTTATTTTAAAAGATGTGTGTAATTTGTCTGCATGGCATCTTCATCCTCCTAGGTAGCATCTTGAGGACCATAGCAGGTCCACTGAACTTTTACTAGCTCTATAACTCAATTCCGGAGAATTTCGAATTTTATGTCCAATACCCGCACTAGTTGAACCTGGAAGTCTCCCTCTATCTCTACCTGAATCAGATGCCAATCAATAACATGGTTAGGATCATGTACGTATTTATTTAGTAAAGAGACATAAAATATATTATGAACATTCATGGAAGAAGGCAATGCAAGCATGTATTTAACTGACCCTATTTTGTCCAATATTTCAAATGGACCACAAAATTTGGTTGTCAGTTTTGTACAACTACCCAATTTCAAAGATCTTTTCTTGGGCTTCACTTTCAAAAGTAATGCTCCCCTACTTAAAATTTTCTAGCTGTCATGTTCTTGTCTGCATAAACTTTCTATATATTTTGAGCTACCTTTAAATTCTGGTTGATCTTGACCACCTAGTCTTCCATGTCCTTGAGCAACTCTGGCCCAAGTACCACTCTATCTGTTGGGTTGTCCCAGCTTACTGGAGTATCACATTTCCTACCGTACAAGGCTTCAAATGGGATCATTCTCAATGAAGCTTGATACCCATTATTATATGCAAACTCAACTAAGTGTAAGTAATCTTCCCACTTACATGGCTTATCCATCACATACATTCTCAGCATGTCTTCAATTATTCGATTGACCCTCTCTGATTGCCCATCTGTCTGGGGATGATGTGTTGTAATAAAGTTTAGATTTGTGCCAAATCCTTTAAACAATCCCCTCCAGAAATTCGAAGTAAACTTCATATCTTTGTCTGAGACGATTGTCCTAGGTATACCATGCAACCTAGCAATTTCCTTCATGAAAATTTCTACAATATTATCCACTGTATGCATTATCTTCACAGGCACAAAATTAGCAGCCTTTGTTAATTTTTCAACCACCACCATGATTGAATCATGTTGCTTATTCGTTCTGGATAATCCTGTGATGCAATCCATGGTGATCACTTCCCATTTCTTCTCTGGAATTGGCAATGGTTGCAGCAAACCCATTGGGTGCCTATGCTCAGCCTTCACCTTCTGACATTCCATACATCGAGTGATGTAATTGGAAACATCCTTCTTCATTCCAAGAAAAAGAACTGGCTTTTTATTGTTTTAATTGTTTTCTGGTAACCAGGATGTCTAGCATAAGAAACATCATGCATTTCCTTCAGTACCAAATTCCTCAGTTCTCCAGAACTAGGAACATAGATTCTGTTTTTATGCATGAGTAATCTGTCTTCCTTTATCTCATACTGATTTATTTTCTATTGTATATCTCCTTGCTGTAAGTTTTCCTTTACCTGTAGGTAATGCTGGTCTATAACATGACCATCTAAAGTTTTTCTCTTCAAGTCTGACTGATGCATACTAACAACAGTATCATGCATGAGATGCACTCTTCTACTAAGCGCATCAACAACTTATTCTCTTTTCCTTTGATATGATTGATATCGAAGTCATATTCACTTAAAACTTCCAGCCATCTTGTTTGCTTAGAATTCAACGTTGGATGTTCAAAAGATAATTCAAGCCAATGCGGTTTGTCTTTAATTTGAATTTCTTCCCCATGAGATAATGCCTCCACATCCTAAAGGTGTGAACAATGGTAGCAAATTCTAAGTCATGCGAGTCATAGTTCCTCTCATGTTTCTTAAGCTTTCTGGGCTCATATCCAATGACATGTCCATTTTGCATGAGGACTCCCCCAAGTCCTTCCTTACATGCATATGTACATACCATAAAAATTTCATTTGGGCCAACAGTATTTAACATAGGTGCACTGGTAAGTAATTCCTTCAACAGATTAAAATTATTTTCACACTTGAGTGTCCATTCAAATTTAGTTCCCTTATTTTGCAAAGAAGTGATGGGATGAGAAATGTTAGAGAACCCTACTATGAACCTTCTGTAGTAGATAGCTAATCCCATAAAACATCTGACATCTGACACATTTCTAGGTGTTGGCCATCCTCTAGTGGCTTCGATCTTCTATGGATCTACTACTATGCCCTGCTCTGAAATATTGTGTCCCATGTAATGGATCTTCTTTTGATAAAAAAAACACTTACTCAACTTGGCATACAACTAATGTTCTCTCAATACTTGCAACACCAGTCTTAAGTGATGTTCATGCTCCTCTTCGGAATTAGAATAGATAAGTATGTCATCCAGGAATACTATGACAAACTTATCCAAATAATTCCTGAATATGTCATTCATTAATAACATGAAGATAGTTGGTGCATTGGTCAGTCCAAATGGAACCACTACAAATTCATAATGCGCATACCTGGTCCTAAAGGTTGTCTTATGAATGTCTTCTTACTTTATTCTTACCTAATGGTATCCTGCCCTCAGGTCAAGATTTTAAAATATCTTTGCTCCTCTTAGTTGATCAAAGAGGTCATCAATTCAGGGTATAGGATACTTTTTGTTTATAGTGTACTTGTTCAGTTGTCGAAAGTCAATACACAACCTCAAGGTTCCATCCTTCATTTTGACAAAATGTACTAGTGCTCCCCAAGGTGAAACACTTGGACGTATGTACCCTTTCTTCAACAATTCCTCCAACTGAATTTGTAATTCTTTTAACTTTGGTGTGCTCATTCTGTAAGGTGTTTTTGACACTCGGGCAACTCCTGGCAAATTGAGAAATCTATCTCCCTTCTTGGTGGCAACACAGGTATTTCTTGGAATACATTTTCAAATTCCTATAGTACCAAGAAATCTTGAAGGCTTGGACCCTTTGTATAATCTGTCTCTTCCACATGAGCTGCATACAATTGACATCCTTTCCTAAAACATATTTTTAGTTGTAAGACTGAAATCTCCTTCATAGAGATGAGTCTTGGAACTCCTTTCACAGTGCTTTGTTTTCCATTTCCATCAAGACATGTAAATGTATTGTTATGATAATCTAGGACAACATGATGCTTGTCCAACCAATCCATTCCAATCAGAATATCATAAGACCCTAATGGTATGATATTTAGATCAATACTAGTATTCATGCCATTAAGACTTACGGAACAACTTCTAACATTATCATGGATTCTTCTTTTGGTTCCAGTGACTAACTGAACCAAACTTGCTTTTCCAAGTTTACTTTTCTCGAAATGTAATATATCCACTATCTTAAGATCAATGTAGCAATGACTTGCTCCTGAATCAATAAAAATAGCAACAGGTTGATTTATGATCTTACCTTCCACCTCGATCATATTGGACTGGTACTCTTCTTGTCAATCATTTAAATTTGCATAGATTCTTACCATATCTTCAACTGTTGTAGCTTCTTGGATGTTGTGAACAGTCTTCACTCTGTCCTTTTTGTGTGGGAAATCCTTGTATAGATGATCTTCCTTGCATCCCCAGCATTGGATTGGTGGTCTTCCTCTTTTTCCCAAGGAATCTTCTTTCTTGAAATCTCCCTTAGCATACTGATCTTGATGATTTCTATTAGGCTCATTCCTATTGAAGGGAGGTTTGAATCCTTTCCTCCTCTGATCGGACTTCACATTTTTCTTGTCCTTCCAAGATTTCTACAGAGATTCTCTTCTCTGGCCTTGCTCATACAGGTATTTAGCCTTCCTGATGGCTTCAGTCAAGGTCTTGGGTTCATCATACTTGATCTTTTCCTTATAAAAGGATGGCAGTCCACTTAGAAATATATGTATTTTCACTTCTCATCATCAATGAACTTGACATACTTTAAAAATCCCAAGAACTTATTCTCATACTCTGCCATAGTCATGCTTCCCAACTTGAGTTCAAAGAAATCCTTCATTTTCCTATCATAGAAATGCTCTGAGAGGTACTCCTTCTGGAAGTACTTCTTGAAATTCTTCCAAGTGATCCTACTTTCATTAACATGTTTCACTTGTTTCATTTGGTCCCACCACATTGTATCTTTCCCATGTAAATGGTAGGTGGGAATCTTGGCTTCCAGGTTGGATGAATAGTTATGCAACTGAAAATATCTCGTGAGCCCAAGAAACCATTCTTCGTCATTATCTTCCCTTTCTCTTTCACCCTTAAAGGAAGGTGGATTGAGCTTCCTTAGCTCTCCTTGCAAACTATCTACCACTTGTTTCCTTCTTTGGTGTCTGACAAGAGACATCTCTGGACTGCTTACAGGATCATCTGATGCATAAAAATTTCTTTCTGGGTAAGGAGGTGAGTAGCGTCCATGAGCTCTGCTAGCACTTCTAGAATAACCAACCCTTCCACTATCATCCCTTCTTTCATGGAACCTGCCTTCTTCCTCTTGTCTTGAGTTTCATCCCTTCTTCATTTGTCTCTACAACTGATTTAAGATCTACAACACTTGAGCATTTATCTGAATTTTCTCTCTCATTAGTCTCTCTTTGTCTACTTTGTAGCTCTGCACTTCCATCTTTAGGCTTCTCACCATTTCTATTAATCTTTCCTGCTCTCCTTTTCCCTTGCATCCATTGGACTTTGTCTCTACATTACCAACTCTGGTATTCTGGACTTTGGCCTCCATATCATGACTGGAGGCTCCCTCGCCTTCTTACATTTCCTCAATATGCATCCTGAGGTGATGTGCTTAAACCCCTTAATTCTGCAAAATGTGCAAGCGATCATTTTGTTAGAATTATGCATATGGTAAACAAAATTGCCAAACCATGCTATAGGTCTCTTTATTTTTTTTGTTCATGGATATCATATCCCCATTCTTCGAAAATATCAGTGTCATGTTATCCTTGGCTGACACAGAATTTCATCCTGCTCAGGCGCTTCCTTCAAACCACCTTCCCAGGTGACCATGATTAGAAACTACGGCTAAATACTTCCTTATCACTTTTCTACCTCGAAGACCACCAATTTGACCATTAGCCCTCCTTCCCTCAGCTCTCAATCTGCATATGACAACAGCCATGAACCTGTGCTTAGCTAAAGAAACGCTTGTCCAGAGCTTCAGGACTTTGAAAATTTCAGCCTAGACCGGATCAATGGTCCTCATCCTCTTTCACGATCAACGATCGAGATCCACTTTGGGACTCCATTCTTCGAGAGTCTCAAATTTCCTCGCTTTCTTCCTCCCAGAACGCTTTTACACGGATTTCATGATCTGTCAATGTGTGTCCTCTCATAGATTCATGGCTGTGAATTGCTTCAACTCTTCGGTCTTCAGAAGTTTCAAAACTTTCCTGCTGCACTTTCTCCTAGAGTTCTTTCACCCGAAGTCGACGATCCTTCAACGAGTGTCTTCTGGAATCAACAGTCGATATGTACTCCGACCTTCGAGCCTTTGGGAATTTTCAACCCAATGCAACCTATCACATATTTCCCCACTGGAGTGCCCAGTCTCTAGACTGCACGATCTGCCACCACGTGGTGAAATAATGGAAGCAGACATGTGGCCCAATCAGGTGGGTGCCACATGTCACATTCAAACTAACTTTTCAATACTCCAAATGCCCAAAACTTACTAACACGTGGCACACATCTCATGTGTCCATGTCATCCCATGTGATGTTTGCAAGCCACATCACTTCGAGAATTACAGGATCCACATCACCTCTAGGTGACGTCATCGTGCCCTATCACTTCGGCTCTTTGGGCTTTGGGACTTCAGGATTTTCCATACTAGCACACTTCCAATTCTCCTGAACTCTAAATTCCCAAACTAGCCGATCTGTTGCCATGTATCCTCCTAGATCGAACAACTAAGATTCAATTCATTTCTTCACCCTGAGTCCACGGATCGGCACCACGTGTCCTCCTTAATCTGGTCGTTGAGGCTTACTTCGGGTCTTTGGAATTTGGAAATATCAAACTTCAAACCTCCTCGAAGTACACGTGATTCTGCCACGTGTACCCTTGAATCGGAGGGTTGAGGCTTACTTCGAGCCTTCGGCTCTCTAGGCTTCAAGAATCTCAATTCGCAACTTCTCCTCGCTCTCTCTTTCCCAGAGTTATTTCACCCAGAGCACATGATCGGTTGACACGTTTCCTCCTATGGATCGATGGTCCCTAGCTACTTTGGCTATTTAGAGTTTAGATGATCGATCACTAGAAAATCACATCACTGCATGTCTTTCAATTTGCGGGGGCACGCATCGGCGGTTTGGAGTAACTCGCTTTTTGTCCTGCAATTCTCCTGATGCTGACACGTAATCCCTAGGTGAAACCGTGGTTTGGATTGCGAGACTACCTTGGTAAATTATCTCTCATGCAACTTGGTTCCCCACAATTCCTCCTGTCCGTTGATCTCACTCTCCAATGGGATCTGACAACTGTGAACTTAGCCCTTTCTTCCTTTTCATCGGACGACCCTTGTTCACCTATCCTTCGATCCAATGATCTCGGATCTCTCTTGATCCTACAATGGTGATCTCTCCTGAATTCGAAGGGGGGCGGTCACAATCATTTGAACCCCTTACAATGGATCTCTGACGATCTAACTCCTGCATAGGTTCTGTAACGCCATTCCTCCTGAGCTTTTCAACTTCATGGTCAGAATTTGATCTGTAACCACGAGACTCTAGCCATCATACCTGTCCCATACCGGCTCGGTGTTTAAACCAGAATCTCTGATACTAAACTGTAACATACCCAACCACCCACAGGCTGGGGTACGCTACCTTTAAGCCTGCCCTGGACTTCCTTCTTTTACCGATACCTTTCTTAAAATTTAAGGATGCATAAAAGAAAATACTTTAACGACATGCATAGCAATATCCAACAAACATGCATATCTAAGATGTAGTTAAACGATGATTAAAATGCACAGAGGAATACATTCATACACAGATAATAATATCACAACAAAGAGCACTTATCTTTATAAAAAGGCGACACCAACTGGCTGGAAACCAAGGACATTCCACCCAACCATAGACAACACTGCTCCAAATCTCAACAGCAGTGTCACCCATGAGCCAGGGCTATGAATCCACAAGGACGGTTCCAAAGTGTACTTTGGTTCCCAAACCAGTCAACTCTCAAGCTTTCAAAGGTTTCCCAACACCCACAACAATACAAGTACCCATATCTCTTCCACCCAGCCTGTACCACCCAAGAGAATGGACCTCCACCCTTCTCTACCACGCAGTCCCTCAGACAGTCCTTCTCCTTTTTCCAAGGCCTCCAGCATAGCTGGTCCAGAATCTCAATGCTAGAACTCTCAGGATTCGCAGTTGTGAGAAAAACAAGGCACAGGCCAACGCATCTCAGACATGCAGGCCTCAAGTCATGGTTGGATCACACCAGTGACCACTATAGCCCACCATATCGTGGTTAATTCCTCAGTATTTTGGCTCCCCTTTCCCAAGACAAGACGCAGATGATGATGGATCAATGAATGGGTAAGTAGGTGCATGAAAGTGCGTGAGGGAATTGAATGGACGCACAGGAAATCAATAAACAAGGCATCAGTCAAACCCCCCCATTATACCAAAGGCAAGTTTAAGTAACTTTGTGGGGAATCAAGAACCTCCTAGCCTTCCCCAAGAATCTCACGTAATTGATCCCCTCCCTTAGGCAAAAAGGGTAATTAACATAGGAATAAACATTTATCCCCTCAAGCCCCCTCTCTTGTGGAATCATAGCCCCCTATAACTCTAGTCCTTCTCCGTCTAGCAGCCATCCATGCATTTATTATTAATAATGATAAAAAAAATTACATGTCTTGGGCACAATGGCCTTTAAATAATTGTTTGGGCACTCTGGCCTCTCAGCATTGTAACAATACATTATTTAAAATAGGGGTTCAAAACCTGAGGTGTTACAGAACTCTCGCTTGCTAATCTTTGAGACCTCGCCGATACCTCCCAACCAATGCTAGGGGTACTCTTCTTCCCCCTTAGCCTCCTGAGCCACAAAGGGGCCATGCACACACACAACCAAAAATATTCTAGCTCTCTACTTGCCTCTCAAGGTAGAGCCACCACTCTCTCTCAAGCTAGGTATCCCAACTCTCACAAGTAAAACCAGTCAAAAGTTCTGCAGCATAACATTGCTCATAACCAGACTACTCCTTCTCTCAACTCAACCATTTTTTATATCTTTCCCATAGCTCATCCCCACATGCAGATTTAATTCGCTTTTTAATTAAAATAATTTAGAATTATCTCCCCCACACACTTGTCGCCCTTTCCCCCAATTTGCACAATTAAATCCACTTTTTAATTTAATAAAAGCCAATTTCTCTCACCCATCCTAAAATTGCTCCTTAAATCACTCCTATTTGTCCCTTTATTCCCTTTATTTCCAATTAATGACTGACACCTTTCTAAAACTGAGTTGATTTAAAATAGGAATCTTCTCCTAGTTAGACTATTGTTAACTAGACTATAGATTCATTTCTATGCGTACCTATTCCTTTAGATTTATTCCATTTACCTTAAAGTCCAATTTGGTAATCACTTGCACATATGTCTATTAAATCACTCTAGATTTATTTTATTTCCCTTGATTTCATAAATTGATTTATTTCATCCCCACATTATTTAATTTATAAAATTATTTTTTAGTCTTCTCACTAACTTAGACTTAGGATTAATTATATTTTTATTTGCAAAGGCTTAGACCCTTAGGGATTATGATTAACAAATCCATTCTTTAATTAATTAATTAATTCGACAGTGCTCAATATTTTACAAGGTTTAGCATTCGCTCAAAGTTTTCTAGTCCACCTAGATTCATTGACTCAAACCAATACAATCCATATGCATAAATGAAATACTCAAACCAATACAATCCACTCCCTGACTCAATTTGGATTCCAAGGAGGTCCAGCGATGCCATTGACATCCTCAATCTGTCAAGTGTCCTTCACACTCACGGGAAACTCGTCAATATCATCTGTCAATACATAGATATCAAAACAACATAAATCACAATCCATCAACATCATCATAAGAATCCATAAGAGAAACACATAACCATATAATAAAACCAAATCACTTGCACGCAAGTGTCCTAAAAGAATAAGTCAATAACATGTGATCACAAGAGTGGGATGTTACAAAAAAACCCTCTTGTTTTAAACTTCATCCCAAAGTTGTACAGTATATAAATGCAGTAGATAAATCATCTGACAAGATTTATATGCCTAACTATCAAATAAATGTGGTAACTACTGACGCATATCATATGCATCCTCCCAGGTAGCTGAGTGTGTACTATAATTGTCCCACTGGACCTTGACCTGATCGACTGTTCGATGTCATAGCTGTCGAATGCGATGGTCCAGAATGTGGATTGGCTCCACCGTGAGTTCACCCTCATCTGACACCTGTAAGGAGCTCATGTCAATCACATGTGTAGGATCACTAACATAATGCCTCAAAACAGATACATGAAAAACATCATGCATACGCCTTAAAGAATCAGGCAAGTCTAGTCGATAGGCCACGGGCCCCTTCCTTGACACAACTTATAAGAGTCCCACAAACCTAGGAGATATTTTAGCACCCTTTCCTAACTTGATCAAACTCTTGTGCAGTTTCACCCACAAGAAAACTCGATCGCCAATTTCATAATTACGGTCAACGTGATGCGCATCGACATAAATTTCATGTCGATCTTGTGCTTCTTTAATATTCTGTCTTATAATTTTCAATTGTTCTTCCATTTCTTGGATCTCTTCTGTCCCTACCAGGACCGTATCCTCAAGTCGATCCTAGCTCAATGGCATCCAACACGGTCATCGTAAATAAACTCAAATGGTGCCATATTAATGGTACTTTGATAGCTCTTGTTGTACACAAACTCTACCAGTGGCAAGAACTCTTCCCAATGCTTTTGTTGGTCCATCACATACATACACAACATATCTTCCAATATTTGGTTCACTCTTTCTATCTTCCCATCTGTCTCCAAGTGATACGATATACTAAAGTTAAGTTGGGTTCCCAAGGCCTCTTGGAAACTAGTCCAAAATCATCCTGTAAATGTCGATCCTTGATCGGATATGATCCTTTTAGGCATGCCATGCAATATCACAATATCCTTGATAAAAACTCTACCTATGTATGGTACTTGCTACGTCGTACACACAGGGATAAAATGTGCACTCTTCATCAGAGTGTCAACTACCACAAAAATTGAGTTGTGCCTCCTTGCCATCAGTGACAACCCAACAATAAATTCCATCGAAATGACTTCCCATTTTTATTCTGGAATAGCATGTAGATGTAGTAATCATGTCAGATGTCTATGTTCATCCTTCACTTGCTGAAATTCTAGACATCTCTCCATGTAGTTAACTATGTTCGCCTTCATTCCTTTCCAGAAGAATAAGTTCTTAACGTCTACCCTCATCTTCATGACTCCTGGATGAGCGATGTACACTTCTCTATGAGATTCGTTTAAGATCAAACTTCTCAATTTGTCGTTACGTGGTATGTAAATCTGGTTATTATACCTCATCAGTCCATAGTTGTCTAATGCATATCCTTCAAACTTTGGTACCAACATGGTGTCTTGCCCGATATTTTCCTTAACCTCTTTATACCAGTCATCATCACACTATATAGTTAGAATATTTTATAGAAGATTAGTCTGAAGAGGTATCACCGAAAATATGCATGGTCTCTGAATCAATGTATCTTCCACTCTATTCATTGTTCCTTTTATGTAGGTAATCTCAAAATCATACTCGATAAGCAATTCTGACCAATGCCTTTGTCGTGCATTTAAGTCACTTTGCGTAAAAAGGTGTTGCAACCCACAATGGTATGTTTTTAGTTCGAATTTCCATCCATCCAAGTAGTGTATCCACACTCTCAGGGCATACACAATGGCCAATAAATCCAAATCATGTGTTTCATAGTTCTCCTCATGCTTTCTTAATTTCCTTGAGATGTAAATGATCACTCGACCGGCTTACACCAAGACTCTGCCTAAGCCATCCTTGGATGCGTCTGTGCATACCAAGAAGTCCTTATCCATTTCAGGGACTTTTAGTATCGACTTTGTCATCAATAACTCCTTGAGACTTTGAAATGATTACGTGCATTTCTCAGTCCATACAAACTTCTTGTTTTTCTTCAACAATTTCGTGATCGGATTTGCTATCCTTGAAAAATCTTCGACGAACCATCGATAATATCCCGCTAAACCCATAAAGCTACATACATCTGGTACGTTTTTCAACTCATGCCATTCCATAATAGCCTCTACCTTCGGTGGATCCATAGTGATGCCTTCGTCAGAGATAACATGCACTAAATAATGAATCCTCGATTGATAAAAAGAGCATTTCGACAGTTTCATTTATAATTTGTTTTCTCGTAAACAATGTAGTACCAAGCGCAAATGTTCTTCATGTTCTTCCTTCGTCTGAGAATATATCAATATGTCGTCAATGAATACTTGAACAAACTTTTCCAAGTATTCATGGAACACCTCATTCATCAAGCTCATGAATACCCCTTGGGCATTTGTCAATCCAAACGGTAAACCAGTAAACTTGTAATGTTGGAACCTTATCTTGAAGGTTGTCTTAGGAATGTCTTCCTCTTTGATATGTAACTGGTGATATCCTAATCTCAATTCGATCTTTGAAAACACCGTCTCACCCTTCATTTGATCAAACAAATCATCTATTTCTGGAAACAGATATTGGTTCTTGACCGTTTCCTTGTTTAATTGACGGTAATCGATACAGAGTCTCCACGACCCATCCTTATTTATTATGAAAATAACAGGCGCACCCCAAGGTGACATGCTGGGACGTATAAGTCCCAAGTCTAACAACTCCTTCATTTTCATTTTCAAATCCTGTAACTTAGGTGTTGACATCCGATAAGGCGTTCTTGCTATTGGTTTAGTTCCAGGTTCCAGGTTGATTGTAAACTCCAATTATCTTTTTGGCGGAAAACCCAGTAACTCTTTTGGAAACACGTCAACAAACTCTCATACTATCGGAAGGTCTTTGAATCCTTCCACCTCACCTCATTCATTAAGTGCCAATATTGTATATAACTTTCATCCTTTGTGCATGCTCTTCTGCAGCTATAGGGAGGAAACAAACCTCAACGACACTCTCTGGTTTATCCCTATGATCACTCGTCTTTGTCCCTTATTATCATTCAAACTCAACCATTTTGTCTTATAGTTGAGTATCGCATCGTGTGATTCCAACTAGTCCATACCGATAATGACGTCATAACATCCTAATATCATGACGTACAGGTTGGCCTTCATTACAAAATCTCCCAAGTTAAGGCTACAACCCGTAACCCTTCCTCCAACCTTTTGTTGGGCACCCGAAGCCATTTCCACGTATCTAAACTCATCCTGTTCAACTACCTTTACCTTAATTATTTTTAGCACTTCACTAGAAATAAAACTCTCTATAGCACTCAAATCTATCAAAATACTAAAGTTCTAGTCAGCGGTGGTACCTGATGTCTCGAGCACAGTAGACTAGCGCTCAGCTTGGCGGTTATTCACCGTTGCATGAATCCTATGAGCCCTTCCCAAATCTCCAACGGTAGTGTGTCTGGATGACCCAACTGCTCTGGCCCTCTCAACCAAAAAATCTCGTTGGTAATGTTGCTCTCCACATGTCCAACATTCAGTCTTCTGCCTAGTACTCCTAGTCCCCGAAGTAGAGGTTGTTGGCCTACTAGCCTGAAATCGTGGTTTGTTCTACTGAACAGGCCTAAACTGTTATTGTTGTGGACGATGTTGATGTTGGTGTTGTGGTCCTCTGTAGGGAGTTCGCTGCTGAGGAGTCAGTCATCGTGGCATTGCAAACGTGGTTCCTCTTGGCATGTCTCAATACCCCGATGGATGTCTAGTTTGAGTCTGATGTTGTTGTGCACCAAATGTATCATGTCCCTTCAGTCTTGCAGGAGTCTTTCCCTGACCCTCGCTAATCATCTCTTCCTCAGCTATGAGGGCCTTTTGGACTGCATCGTGCAACGTTTGAGGCACTAGGATCCTCACCTTCACATGAATGTTGACATTAAGGCTAAATGCAAATTTTTTGACCTTGAGCTTCTCGATGTTCATATGTGGAGCATACCTAAGAAGCTCCATGAGTCAAGCACCATACTCGAGAACTGTACAACCACCCTATCTTAAGGAATTGAACTCATTGAGATGGAGCTCAATCAATTCCTCTGATAAATACCTCTCCCAGAACCGCTCCTTGAACAGTTCCCATGACACATCTTCGACGACCATGTTCAGTTGTGGTAGGAGCATCTTCCACCATAAAAGAGCGCTCCCCTTCAGCTGAAATACCACCATGCGGACTTTCATGTTGGAGGTGTAGTCGCAAAGTGCGAAGCACATCGTCATATTCTCCAACCATGCCTCAATGGTTGTGCCTTCTGTGGCACACATGAACTCAAGAAACTTAACCCTCTCGAGTTCTCTGTGAATGCTACCAGTACTTGTTGGGGCACATTGTAGACCCTCAGCAGGTGCAAGTGCCCTGGCCTCATCTCTATCTAGTCAGTTAATCAAGGCCTCTGACATCCTCTGAAAGGACCTCATCAACCCAACCACATTCCCCCACAACAATCTTCTCTTGTCCAATGATTTGCTATTCTCCTTGGGGGATAAACCCCTCTAGCGTGGATGCTACTGGAAGCATCACACCTCCTCCCCTAGCAACATGTCGTCTGCATCCATGGCCTCCTCTAACCAAGATTACCTGCAGGGACACAATTCAATTTAATTAGTGATAAATTATTAATCATGTGTTTAATACAGTGGAAGGTGTAATGATCCCAAGTCGCAGGGTTGAACCCACTCTGATACCATATGCAACGACCCATCTGTCACGACTAGGAATGTGAAGCACAATAGGTAATTCTTTTTAAAGAATTGTAACATTAATGTCAACACATAATTCATAGCAATGCATAATCAAACGACATCATAATTAAAAGCATTTCAAGTGACTCATCGTCAAAATCAATCATGACGCAACCAATGCATCAACATAAGTGATAGAAACACCTGACCAACACATAAACTTAATAGCGAAGCAGTTTGATACAACACATCAGTTGAAGAAAATTACAAACAATGATGAACTCGATACTGAATATTAGAATGACTACTCGTCCAACCTACCCTGCAAGGTTAGGAACTCTAGGACACATAAGAAATGCTCAATCCCATGATTGATCTGATTGATTTTAACCACTTAATGTCTCAGGAATGGCGATTGTTCTGAGGAACGAGGAGGTGTCTAATCCCACTAACACAATCAATTCGAAAACCAACTAGCTCAATCAATCAACATCATTATTGTTCATGGCGTAAGAGAATTTAAATACTCAATCATTCATACATTGATATCATTCATGACGCGTGATAAATCTACTTTATTTTGCATGGCGCAAGAGAATATAATTAATAAATCAATCATATGTCAACATTATTCTAAGGGCGCAAGTCTAATCAACTTTCTTTCATAAGGCGCAAGAGAATATAAGAACTTAATCAATCATATAACAACATAAGTTAAGGCACAAGTGTAATAAACTTTATTTTATTTTCATGGTGCAAAAGCAAACATCTATTTAATTTCAAGATGTGTGATTAATCAATTACTAAATTAAACAATACATCCACATTATTTTCAAGGCACGTGCGTGATTTGATTACTGAATTAGATAAAAATCAACATTCCTTCCAGGGCATGCGACTAATCAAATTAAAAAGGTGACTATTATGTGTTGTTGTTCATGGAAGCATTCCAAGGGTTGGAAGAGATGAAAATTCTAAAATCATGAACTAAACATTGTTAGAAAATACTTCACATATTTAGTAGGATACAGGGATACAACTCATCGAATAGTAAGATCGTAGAGATATATGTTTATTCATATGTAATTAAATATATGGTCTTGCTCATGTAGTAAAAATAATGTGTAAGTTGTTGTATTTATGTATTTTAAAATATTGAAAAGATCAACAATATCTTGGTGCTAGCTTTTCTATTTTCCAAATCATTATGAACTTTGTTTGGATTTACTTGAAGAAATCCTTCTTATTGGCATGGAAATTTGATTATATTTTCTTGTTGGAAAAACTATTCTCTTTTGTGAAGGTTTTATGCTTTCATACACTTTATTTAATGTGATTTCAATTGACTCTAAGATTCTGAAACATATTACCTCTTCCTCAAAGTTAAATAAAATATATATCTAAATACATCTTAGCTTTCCACAACTTCTTTATACATAACTATAATTATGTACAATTATAATATCACTCTTGCAAGTATCATTATAATTATACATTAAAAATTTGTAATTATTTAAATAAATACATTGAATAAATAATAATGACAAAATTCTACTATAACATTTATTTAGTAAAAATCTACATAATTATACAATTCATTAAATAATTATATTTTAACAAATAATAATATAATCTACAATATCCATTTAAGGAAACACTTGAATAAGTATATAATCAACAAGTAATAAAGGCAAACTCTACTATAACATCGATCTATTTTTAATACCATTTCAAATGTAAAAAGATTCCCTTTTATTTAATATCATTAGTACAAAATGTCATAGTTTCATATTAAACTGCAATAAAAATAAATTCATTGCCCATGAAAGTCCCTGGTCTTGTAATAATATCCATAACGAATTCCTCCAATTCCCAGTTATGCATTATGAAAGAATTAAGTTTTCCAAATGGGTGTTGAGTGAACTTGTTCAAAAAAGTAAAGGTTAACAGAATTATTTCTAGGAGAATCACATCACATGCAGGGAAAAATGGGGGCATGTAAAAACACATAGGAAGAGGGCAAAATATTATCGTTATTGTATGAGATGATTGCTACAATGAGAACATGGCAAAATATTATCGCTACTGTGAGAATAAGGAGGGTGTCCCACTATGAACATAAGAGAGGAAATGAAATCGTGTGCCCTACGTTTACAACAGTGATTTCGGAAGAAGATAATTGTATCTTGATATCACAGTGCCAAAAAGAATGCATAAATTCAGAAACGTGCCCGTGCAAAAATGAAACCTGTGTGTATAGTTATTGGTTAAAAATCCTTAGGAAGTCAACAAACACAGCTCATACAAGAACAACATAACAAGCCTTAGCATGGGCAGTTACAAAAAAAGGGCTTTTGCATACACCCGTGAAAATGCTTGTGCTAATAGCTTACAGAGTAAAAAATTTCTTTTAAAACCCTAACACAATTTAAATTCAAATGATACAAATTAGATAATACTCCATGTAAAAGTTGTGAGCAGAACTAAGGCCTAGATACCAGATGCGATGGTGTGCTCAGATAAGTTTTCTAATACAATTTGATATCAATTCATGATAGTTCATGGAAATTTGCAAATAAACTCATTACAATTAATCGTATCACAATTTCTCATCTAAAACAGATTACCGTAATCGGTGACGTAGGAATGGAGATGTTCTTCCGCACTGGCACTCCATCCGAACTCCCGTTCGCTAATCTTTGAGACCTCACTAGTACCTCCCAGCCAACATTAGGGGTACTCTTCTTCCACCTTAGCCCCCGAGTCGCAAAGGGGACACACACACAACCATAAATCCTCTATCTCCCAGCTCGACGCACAAGGCTGAACCACCACTCTCTCTCAAGCTGGGTATCCCAACTCTCACAAGTAAAACCAATCAAAAATTCTACAGCATAACATTACTCATAACCAATCTACTTCTTCTCTCAACTCAACCATTTTTTTTATAGCATTTTCCCATAACTCATCCCCACTTGCACATTTAATTTGTTTTTTAATTAAAATAATTTAGAATTATCTCTCGCACACACTTGTCTCCCTTTCCCCCAATTTGCACAATTAAATCCATATTTTAATTTAATAAAGTCAATTTCTCTCACCCATCCTAAAAGTGTTCCTTAAATCACTCATAGTTGTCCCTTTATTCCCTTTATTTCTAATTAATGACAGACGCCTTTCTAAAATTGAGTTGAGTTAAAATAGGAATCTTCTCCTAGTTAGACTATTGTTAACTAGACTCTAGATTCTTTTCTATGGGTACCTATTCCTTTAGCTTTATTCCATTTTACCTTAAATTCCAATTTGGTAATCACTTGCACATATGTGTATTAAATCACTCTTTAGATTTATTTTATTTCCCTTGATTTCTTAAATTGATTTATTTCATCCCCACATTATTTAATTTATAAAATTAGTTTTTAGTCTTCTCACTAACTTAGACTTAGGATTAATTAAATTTTTATTTACAAAGGCTTAGACCCTTAGGGATTATGATTAAAAAATTCATTCTTTAATTAATTAATTAATTAATTCAGCAGTGCTCAAGATTTTACAAGGTTTAACACTTGCTCAAAGTTTTCTAGGCCACCTAGATTCATTGACTCAATTTTTAATTCCGCGACGTGCCCTTCAAGACACACTCCATGCTCCAAGGGTGGCACTCACCTTTGATTCAAAAAATTTAATTACGTGACATTCCCTTCAAGACGCACTATGTGCTCCAAGGGTGCCACATGCCTTTGACTGGTTTTGGTAGTTGTCCAACTCCTGCAGCCATCACTCCATTCGGGCGACCTTGTGAGAGACTAAGGGATTCTAAGGAATAAGTACCCTTCCTTATTGTGTGCCCCTTAGAAATATTCATGAGAAACTATCTCAGTCTGCCCTCACGACATCGTGGATTTCTCAAACTATGTAATCGTTAACCTACAATTTGAGGCATGACGGGAGTGTGTTGGCAACCAACAATTCTGTCAAATTTTATCATAATAAAAAGTCACCACCAAGGGATATAATTTTTCTGTAGTTGCCTCCTCCTTATACTTACAAATGTTTCTGTCTTTTTGGTTTTGAGGAGATTCATTGGCGTAGTTGAGTATAAGAGTTTTTTGTTTTTTAATCTATCGTTTTTTTTTGTTTAATTTCATGACTGAAAGCATGAAATTAAAACAAAAGTTTGGCTTCGATAATCATTTTACAGTCTCTAATTTATTTGTTTCTTTTTCTAAAGGGATTACACCTAAAGGGAATCTATATGTTTATAAATATTAAATTTTGTAAGCTAATTGATTGATCAATTGCCATTGATTTATTCACTTTGGCATATGGAATTGAGTCTCATCTATAGCTGATTATAGGATTTTTACATTTGATATGCTTGATGGAATAGAACCTTGGTTTAAATTTAAAATATGAATCTTTCTCTTACCAGCCGTATCACAATCCTATCACCCTCGTACAAGATTGATGTACTTAAAATTCCACATCATCCTATTATCCTGCATAATTCACACTCACATTCATTATTCGAGTAGGTAAGTGTTACTAGTTTGGGTTTAGTGTTCATTGCGCATAGTGGTTTACAAGCCTGGGCGTCCTCTGGTTCTTATCCACTCAAAGCTCAAATTACCAAGTATGATAGCCTCCCAAGTCTGTAGCTATCGGGCATCTTCTGATTTTAAAAACCTCTTCCTACTGTTTGTGTATTGGAAAGTGAAACTCACCTCTCGTTGCCTTTACTATGTATGTGTGATAAGACCCATGGCTCCTGTGGTAAGAATTGAACCTAATGGCTCACAATCCATCCTCACTCACGACGATTCCATAAGCGATATACAGGCACATGGCTGGGACATTTTCATCCGAAATTTTGAGGGTTATAACCTAGCATTTGCATAGGCATTCACTTAATTGTTTGATGGATCTAAAGCTAAAATTGGGGATCTGCAACTCGAAGTAACCGAGGATTCTATAGCACAATCTACAAGACTGTCACATGAGGGAGAAAGATGGTTCAAAAACGCCAAATTAGAAGGTGTGCGTTGGAGTCTACTCATGGTCTCTAAGAAATCGAAATGTTTCCCTAAAGGTACACCGATTACTCTCATAATCCCTCGATGGAACAACCTACTTCTTATTCTTAAACAATTCATAACTTGTGAGGGTAGGTATGTCTTAGTTTTCTTGTATCACATCCGCCTGTTGATGATTTTTCTAGGGTTCAAGTTAAATATGCCTTTATATCTATTTATGAGCCTGCATAAAATGTCTAAACTTTATTAAAAACAAAATTTTAACCCACTGTCAAGTCTTTTTCACCATGGTCTTATTTGGATTCTTTTTTTGTCGCATCTAGATAAGATTGGGGATACTTGGGAATATTTCCTATGTAGAAACAACTTCACCCTACCCGAGAATAGAGTAGAACCTCCTCTTCATTTCAATACAAACCCCAGTCCTTGTAACCCTACTGCCGAAAATCAAGGTGTTGATCCACATGAAGACCATGTGACCACAGAACGAAACTCTGTTGCTATTCAGAACTCTTTGGGAAAAAATCCACAATATGATTCTATGCCCAGAAAATCGTTAGAGGAGGTTATAGATGTGTTAAAGGATGGGGTTTATCCTACTCCTACGATTCTATAGCCAGTCTATTTATAAATGTTAGTTTGTATTGTTATCTAAAATTCAATTTTGTTTTATCATTTTCAAGAGAAAAATAGTTATGATGTTATTCACAAAGAGAATAAATCATGGATTATGCACTGCATGGCTTAGTGACTTCTCATTTTGTTTGATAAAACAATTTCATTTATGTAATCAATTTTGATGAACGAACTCCTACATGAGTGTTTCTTTGTTATCCTATTTTTGTAAAGCAATCTTATTTTCTGGGATTACCCTCTATATTGCATGATAAGAGGTTATTGGTCCAAGACATGTTTAAATAGTGGTTGTTGTTTAGTAGTAGGGACAACTTTTTTGGAACTACAGTATGGACATGTAATTTTTGGGAATTGATATGGGAAAGAAATTCATTGTTGGCTTTAGACCTGTGTGACTTGTGCAATGCTTATTCCATTACATTCTCATGTTATTTCTGTATTATGAATTATCATCCTGTCGATTTATATTTAGCCTTGTCTTCTCATGATATTTCATATAGATGATTATTGAATGTTGTCCATGATGTGTTGGTTCATTTTGTAGGTGTGATCAATCGATCATTTAATTATTATTGAGTTTTTTATGATGTTAAATGATGGATAATATCAATCCTCAGAATTGAGTTTTCCTTCGTTCTCTGATATTGATTATCTCAAGATCACGGGATTTTTTTTTAATTAGTTATCTTTCTACTGTTGTTAATTTACTCCAAATATCAAACACTTCTTTAAATTTATTCTGGAAGTACTAGTATTGTTCTTTCATAGGTTTCCCTTAAATGCAGGACAAGCAAGAGCTCAAACTACACAGAGAGATAAACTAAGTTTTGTTGATCAGCTAGAGGTTATTCTGTGTGTTATTTAATTAAATTATTTATTAATGAAACGATGATCGCATTAATTAGATTTAATTGTTTCTATGTCATTGTTTCAATCGTATCCACATAGTATGTATTAGTTTGATAGCTTTAAACATTAGAAAGATTTATGTTCTTATTTTTTTTTTATTTTTTTTTTTAAAACACTATTACAAACATCCATTTTCGTAAGATTTCAAGAAAATCTTGTAAACTATATATAGATTGTTTATAATCATTTGTACATTCACATTTGTAATTAGTATATCAACTGCTAGAATCATAGCTTTAGATTAGTTTATTTCATTTACTTTTTTTAAGACTCTAGTTGGCTAACAGAGCCATTAAACCCGTCGGGTTAGATCATACCAAACGTCTTGGGTTAATTAGACAACCTCGATCTAGATCTAACCTTCTAGTTGACGTTGTGTCACTTACGCCCATCAACAAAGTGATATTAGGATGTGTCAAGGATGATTCCACACCTCTCCCTCAATATATGTTTTTTGTGCATGGCCCCTTTACTCCTTATGTGAGTCATATTAGCAAGCAATTGTCATCCTGCATCCATCAACAAAACAATGTAAATGATCCATAAACAACATCATAATATAATCGTTCATATGTCACATATGCATAAATGAAATACTCAAACCGATACAATCCACTCCCTGACTCAATCCAAAGTCCAAGGAGGTCCAGTGATGCCATCGGCATCCTCAATCTGTCAAGTGTCCTGCACACTCATGGGAAACTCGTCAATAGAAATTGTCAATACAAAGATATCAAAACATCATAAATCATAATCCATAAACATCATCATAATAATCCATAAGCAAAACAAACAACCATATACTAAAACCGGATCACTTGCACGCAAGTGTCCTCAAAGAATAAGTCAATAAAATGTTCTCGCAAGAGCGGGATGTTACAGGCTGGTTAGTCACTAATGACTTGGATCTTGGCTAGATCTATATGCACACCATGCTCATCCACAATGTATCTGAGGTATTGGAGCTTGTTCATGTTGAAGGAGAATTTCTCTAACTTAGCATATAACTTATGTTGCCACAGATTGTGGAGGACCCGTTGAATGTGCTACAAATGTTCTTCCCAATTCTTGTTGAAGACGAGGATGTCATCTAGATATACAACCACAAAGGAATTGGTGAAGGGTCACAATATGTCATCCATCAACCTTATGAATGTGGTTGGGGAATTCTTCAAGCCAAAGGGCATGACCAACCACTTGAAAATACCTTCTTTAGACTTGAAAGTGGTCTTCCATACATCAGTCTATTCTATGGGGACTTGGTGGTAGAAAATCTTCAGATCAATCTTACTAAAATACTTTTCCCCTTTGAGTTGGTCGACAAGGTCATCAATCTGGGGAATTGGGTATTGATTCCTGACTGTGATTTTTTTCATATATTTGTAATCAATACAAAGTTTTTAGGTCCAGTCTTTCTTCTGTACAAGCACAATTGGGATTAAGCATGGTGAGGAGCTTGGTTGAATGTGCCCTTTTTGGAGCGACTCTTGTATTAGGCGCTTGATTTCCTAATTTTCCAGGACATATTTCCAATACACTAGCCCATTAGGAAATTGCATTCCAGGAGTTATCTCAATTGAATGCTTCACGTGACAGTGCAGAGCTGTACCAATAGGTGAGGTCAAGATGTATCGATATTTTTCCACGACCTTGTCCACTTGCTTATGTTGCATAGAGGAGCCATGTGTAGAGGCCATGGATGTGTTTGTGACCTTTTTTTCACTCTAAGAGTGAATCATGAAGAAGAAAAATTTTCTATTATGGGAGATGAATTTCCTACACTACTTAGTTGAGACCCAAGAAATTGCGGTAGGTGGAGCTACCTCAGGGATCCTATACAATTTTTCGTTCACACTAAAAATGACACTACGAGGTCTAGACTCATATACATCATGAAGTTTCCACATATATGGTTGGACTAAAAGAACATCACAAACTTCAAGTGGGGAAAAATCACAGAATACCTCATCCTTGAAGGGTTTGATGCCATAGGGCAGGTGACACTATTGGTTGATGGTGGAGAATCCATCCTTGGTTGAGCCACTCGATGTTGTATGGCTATGGATGTGGTGTTTTTGGAAACTCCAACTGCTTCATGAACTATGTTGAGATGATTTTCTTTTGGATTTTTCTATCAACAATGAAATGTATCAAAGCACCCTTCACCCACATCTGCGATTGAAAAATGCATTCACCTTCCTCCATCTCTTCTAGTTCATTTGGATGGATCTTGGTGGTAGTGATTATGGCACTAGGTTCTGCATCAATGATCGACTTCACCTTGTCTAGCTCTAAATCAGAGTCGGAGCCTAGATCAAACTCTGAGGCTTTCCTCTCGACCACCAATGACTTCTTCAAGTGACATTCATCAGTGTTGTGCCAAGGGAATTTATGGAATTCACACCACTTCCTAATGTCTTTCTTCATCCTCCCATTACCCTTCTTTGTTTGCGTCTTAGACGGGTTGTACTGTGGTTGTCCATCCTTTATTTTTTCTTTGTTTTGTGTGTTTGGGATTTATTTTCCCAGCTTCTGTTGTGATGTGTTCATAGATCCAAACTCATGCTTATTCCTCTGCTTAAACTTTTTCTCGATTTTGACAACATATTGATAATTGGCTCCAAGTGATTAGATGTCCAAAAACTCCATTTATGTTTGGATGTACATGTGTAGGGCCCCATGATATTTTAGAACCATATGTCGCTTAGAGTCTCTGATACATATCTTGGTGTGCAAGGTATGGAAGGTATTTTTGAAATATGGCACTATGTGGTCCCTCTCCTCATGGAGTGTGGTCCACCTCGTGTATTGGTCATCGTAGTTTCCAACAGGGTAATATTTTTCCTTGATGACATCCATAAAAGAGTCCCAAGTGGGGTCGGCCCCAAATATTCTAGACTCCTCTATGGAGTTTTTCTCACAGTAAGTCTCCGGCCAATGTTTGATATGGGGGACCTCCTTAAGGAGCGCAAAGGTGATCTTTTCCCTATTGGAAAAATTGTGGACAAATAAATAACCTTCTAGTAGATGTAACCATTTTTCCAAATCATCCACATATATTTGACCTTCAAATGTGTGAATATCAAAATTAATTTGTACCTTGAAGGGGGTCACACCTCCAAAGTGGCCTCTTGACGAAGATGCCTTTATTGTTGTCTACAACCACCGAAGTATTTAGGAAAACTGGTCCATCATCTTGTTTCATTTTTTTGCAAGGACTTCCGTGAGAAAAAAATTAACAAGATATCCTTCTCCTTCGTCTCTCTATTCCTCCACCATGGGTGACCATCGAGATTAGTGAGGAAAGTCTTCCAAAGGTTCAACTAGTTCGAGTCCCAATGCATGATACCCTGAACTTGTTGGGGACATGCACAGAAAAACTAATAAACAAAAGACCATTATGATACCACTGATCCAAATTTATGAGGGAACAAAATGAAACACAAAAATAAGAACGAAATGCAGAGATATAACAATAATCAATTTATGTTAAAGACTAAAATATGCAAAGGCTGCAAAAGAAAATACAGAGTGAAATTAACTTGCTAGAATGGTGGTAGCTTATCTCTAAGAAGAGATGTGACGACTATGCAAATTCATAAGAATATGATTACAATGAGGCTCCATATGCCTTTTTAACATAAATAATAAATAGAAAACCCTAAACATCCAAAACCCTAATCATGGAAGATGAAACACCAAAAGGTTTGTGGACCTCTATGGGGGTAGTTGATACATAAATTTCCCTAGGGCATAAATTTTGCATACGATTTACATTTGGGGCGCTTGATACCTCGTTGGAAAGGTCTAGATGAGGAGTACACATTCTGAATGGCCCAATACATCCCAACAAGGATCTATTGGGTGTTTCCATGTCAAAAAAATTTCATTTAGGGCCTTAAAACAACCCGGAAGTTTGGGACTCGAAAAACTATAGAAAAAATGCCAAAATGGAAACTTTATGTTGATCCAGTGGAATAGGTGGGCAGCCATTGATGTCCACCTATATCAGCCTGCTTTTGAACATGCTTGAAGGTTGACTTTTGACCAACTCTAGGTCTAACGGAGTCTTTATAAACATAAGGCCCCAAACCCCCAACTGGAGTAACAAAAGGGGATTGAACCTGAGGTTGAAATTTATATGGGTCCCACCCTAAAGAAGAGGAAGAGGATGTTAACCCACTTAGAATCGACATGCCTTTCAAATCCATAGATTTTAAAACCTTGGACAATGTTCTCCCAATAAGAGGGCCACCCATGACCCGAACAAAAACAGGTAAAGGATCCCACCCCCCCCTCAATAACCTTGAATAAACACCATTTCTCATATTTAAAAATTCTTTTAACAGAGGTTTCTTTCTGAAAAAGGAGAGAAGGATCTAGAGATGGACGTGACTTACACGAGAACACATTTGGAGACAAACTTTCCACCCACAGTGCTTCGATATTTGACCACTTCAAGGAGAAAGTTCAAGGTTATGACCAAAAAGGTATTTCAGAAGACCTTTACCAAAACCCTTTGAATCAACCTGCATAGAATTAACCCCTATTTTTTTCTTTTGTACAAAATCCAAAACAAGCTTCGATGAAATTGACTCAAGGAACTCATTGAATTTTGTAAGGACTGGCAAAGAAGATACCAGATCACCTTGTTGAATTTGAATACTGTGATTGGAAGAACCATCCACTACTAACAACTCTTGAATTTTCTTTGGAGTAGAATCATCAAAAAAAAACTCGCACCCCTTCACAACATGGCCAACTTTATGGAATCTAGCAAGTGAAACAAGATATTAACATAATCAAGGATTTGGGTATACCTCATGTCAACAAGGAGAAAATCCATAGATTCAAACAAACCATCACATGGGTCTAGATCCACAAGGATATGAGAAACCGATCAATAACCACTAGACTTGTGCCTCTCATTAGCAGAAATGAGTGATCCCAAAGCCTCCCCAATACCCTGAGACCTTTATCATTCCAAAATTTTAAGGGAAAATTTGGTAGCTTGACCTACATTGGCCAACTCAACTAAGCTTCCTCTTTGGCATTGAATAAAGGGTGTCAAGGATTTTCATAGAGAATATGATGACCAAGATGCCATATTCCAGCAAGGATCTTCAGGCATCAGCATTGGATCTAAAAATAAAGTCGATCCATTCATGTGAAAGGAGATGGAAAATCGTGGCATACCCAAAAACAAACCCCTGAGACTCCTCCATCCATGAGCTCACAATGGCGACTGAGATACGTGTCCCACCGAACTTTCCCACTAGCATAAATCCTTCCAAGTTCATAATCTGAGAGACTCTTAAATCCTCCTGACAACCAGAGAAGCCCTGCTACCCATGGAATTAACCAGTTTCCTCTCCCCTCCCCCACATATTAGTAGGCGATCGACTATGAGCTCCTCCCATAACTCTGCATCTACTAATGTACTACCAATAAAGTCGAAATCCAAACTATCAACAATCAACTGGGGCACTCCCTCTACCACTGGAGCTACCTTACCGACGAATGAAGTGCCAATATGAAAACAAAAATGCGGAAAACTCCCCTCGTCCTCGAACAAGGGTTTGAGATCTGAATCCTCTCAAATCTGTCTGGGGATCCTGATAGGGAATAAATATGGGAGGCTTGGAACTGGTAGGAGAGTGATCAGAGGACAGAACCAAAGTATGATGATTAGATGGTTCCCTTTCCCAAGCTCTTGAATCGCACTCCTCTGACAAGTCACCTAATACATCATTTACTAACAAATTCACAAAGATCTGGGCTTCAGATAGTGAATCCTTAGAGTAATCCACTAGGGGAAAGTACCTTGACAACCTTAGAGAAACCACCACATAGCCAAAATGATAAAGAGACCGAAAACCCAAATCCTCCAAGGTAAATTTCTATTGACTATGTGTGTGTATGTGCGTGTGTGCAAACACACATTTGAATGACTTGTAATAACTTATTTTATCATAATGCAATGGAATGAGAAGAAGGAATGAGAAGAAGCTAGAGCTTAGTGGAACTATTTTTTGGTTATTTTATATATTTTATATGGAAATAATTGTTTTATAAATTTGTTTTTAAAATTTAATGATTATTGTTTTTTTTAATAGAAACAGATACATTTTGCATTAAAAAATTAACATAATTTTATTAGTTAGTATAATAATATAAATGTATAAGATCTAATCCAAAGTTTGATGTTTTAAAATTGTTTAAAAATTTGAATCTTAATGAGAAAAAGGGTTTGAAAATCCTTTGTAGAGGATTTTAAAAAGATAGTGTTGGTATAAATTATGCAAAATAATGTCCAAAATTAAACAAAATTTGCATAAAATTTAAAATATGGTATTAGTAGAATACATGCTTGTTGTTGGGCTCCTCCTAATTTTATGGTATAACCTAACAATAAAGGTCCATACCCATCATTTCCACATCTCCATGTTGATGTTGTATAGTCTCATTTTCTTTAACTTCCTTAGCAATTTATCTAATAAGCAATGGCATTTGAAACAATATATTTGAAACTTCTAGCCAAGGTCAAAACCATTTGCCAAAGGATGGTACAATCAACTTGTAGAGATTCTATTTCTCTCTTTTGATTGTGCAAAGTTTCCATCATGAAGGAATACCTATTGCTTTTGAGTTCTTCTTAAGAGTGCAATATACACGTTATAGAGAAAATTGAGGACCTATTGTCTACAATAAGTCTTTTGTGTCTTCTCAAAAATTGATGAATGTCAGTGATTTCACATAGTGGGTATTGCCCAAAAAATGAGTGATCTTCCATACTAAAAATGTTTCAACTTATCATGAACAAAATCTCCCTTCCAATTCCCATAGGCCACACTATAAACAAACTACCATAAGAACTACCAAATCCCTTTTCCAGTCTCCCCTCGAAAAAATTTCCACAGAGGATAGAAAGACCATCAATGATAGAACATTTTCCATAATGATTAAAAAACTCACCTTCTAATTTTCCATGCAGAGATAAAATGGCTTCATAAGGATATTTGGAGAGGTCGGGAGGGTCTAAGCCATGAAGTCAACATCAATTCAAACAAGCTACCTAATAGAATCATTGATCAATTGAACACCATGGACGAAATTTCAAGACTAGGAAAGTAACTCAACATAGTGGAAAAGAAACAGAACCCAAATCAATCTATTTCAAAACAAAGTAGATCAATTGGTCTCATCTCCATTTAGAACAATCCCAAGGATGAACCACCAAACCCCACCATCATATTCTAGAAAACTTGCTATCCAACACCATTAGCCCACCTGGAATGATAACCATGTTATTTTGCACTTGATTAACTTGCTTTAGCATTAAACAACAAATGTATGAAGGTACCACGAGGGCAAAGAACCTTGAATGTTGCTTTCCAAAATTTAATCAACCCTACCACTTGGTATGCCACTTGGCTTGCATGCATTGTTTGATCATGACTAAGGTTATTGGGTTAAGGAATTGAGAAAGAGGTAACCCCCTTTTTAGTTCTCAAGAGTCCACCATCCAAACAAGAGGTTGTATTGGCCAATTGATCTGCCTGTTGATTTAATAGCTCCCTTAACACATAGTAATATTCTTTTAATTCAAATTTGCCAACTTCATTCTATATTCACTAGATAAGCCTTACCAGATTGTCATCACAGGGAGAGGAAAGACTATGCATAGATTTGATAATTATAGTTGAGGTCTGTCAAGAACCAAATACCAATATAGCATAGAAAAACCTCAGAAAAAGTACTCAACGCCTTGAAAAAGAGATAATTTCAGATAATAAGCCTCTTCGAGGGGGCAACCTCCTTTTACCCCACTTAAATGTTCAAGTACAAGATGA